>CABFVZ010002315.1:0-63651 GCA_902151445.1 Timema monikensis | reverse complement strand
ACCGCCTAAAAATAGGTGTGTACTGTACATTTCCTATCAATCCAATCTTCCGGATCACACTACCCTATTAGTGTAGATATATCCGTATAGCCCAGATATAGGACGCGATGCAAAAAAAAAACTTGTACTAACAAGTCCCACTCAGCCTTAGCTCATCTATCTGCCGAGTAAATGGTCCCCGAGATAGATTCCCGGTAGAAACTAAACATGTGTAATTGTAGAAAGGGAGGAATCTTCTTTATCAGTGATGGATTGATGCCGGGTAACTGACCGTTTTATTTGCTCTTTAGAGCAGTTTTTCTCGAAGATTTTGTTATGGAGGTCCGTAAAATGAAAGCTATGCGTACTGGGGGACCGCGTGTGCTCTGGGAGTACGGTGTGTGTTTAAAGTTATGCAGAAAAAGCATTATTTTAGACAATTCCATTTTACGACTACGAGGAAAAGACAAAACATAATTTATTAAATGAAATTTTGAATAAAGATATCATATTATTATTAGCACCGCGTCTTACTACCCATTCGGGTTATACGCACTTACGCTAATGTGTAATGGTAGGGTGATTGTGAGATGTGAACCACGGTGGAGGCCTGGCATTCTCCACATTCACAAGATGTCTTGTCAGAGGTGAAGGAAGGGTTTGGTAATCAGATAAATCTTTGGCCGGGACCGAGGATTGAACCCCGGCCGCCAGCATAGAAGTCTGACACCTTACCCCTAGACCACCAGGTCACTAAGATATCATAAAATTACAATGAATTAGTAAATAATAGTTTTGTTAGCACCTTGTCTTACTACCCGTTTGGACTATACACTTATGTACCAATCACGCTTGTGGCTTTAGGGATTAGGAAGGTCATATTTTTAGGAATTTGCGTGGAGAGAAAGTGGTAAAACCATTTAGTAAAAACAGGTCGGGTCGGTCGGATGTACTGAGGGTGATTTTTTCCAACCACTCTCTCGCCACGTAAATACGGGTACGCTTCCTATTCCTTAAAACTATAATTGTAATTAGTACTTAAGAGTATAGCCTGAACGGGTAGTAAGACGTGGTGCTAATTTTTTTTATTATTACGAAACTTGCTGGGGTCCTGTAGACTACGTGATAGGCCACCGTGGGCCACACCTTGATAAACACTGCTCTAAAGTAAGTCCCCAACTATCGGGGACAGCTCCAGGTCTAAGACTTATATCCCAGATTAATACTGTCACTTTTTTTTAGAATAAATTACTCAATGCTATTTGATATTTATAAGATTTAAATAAAAATGTTTAACCTAACTAATTTGATTAAAAAAATTAAATGTAAATTCTTGCAACAGTGCACACCTTCACAACCATCGACGAAAGCTCCTCACTCATTTCGACTGTTTCCGTTGGCTCTAACTGTACGTAGGAAAATCATCTATCGAAATCTTTTTGGACGCATTAAGATTGCTTACTCTCTTATTTAGCCGTTTTATTATCAAAATATACTCTTCTTTTGAAACTTTTCATAAAAATTCTGTTTATTCCGTGGAATATAAAATAAATGTTTGTTGTTATTATTATTATTATTATTATTATTATTATTATTATTATTATTATTATTATTATTATTATTATTAGCACCGCGTCTTACTAACCGTTCGGGTTATACGCACTTACGCTAATGTGTAATGGTAGGGTGATTGTGAGATGAAATGAAGGACCTACAGTTTAACGTGGAATCCGAACCACGGTGGAGGCCTGGCATTCCCCACATTCACAAGATGTCTTGTCAGAGGTGAAGGAAGGGGTTTGGTAATCAGATAAATCTGTGCCGGGACCGAGGATTGAACCCCGGCCGCCAGTATAGAAGTTTGACACCTTACCCCTAGACCACCAGGTCACCAAAATGTTTGTTGAAGTCCGGAATAAGGCAAAATATTTCTTTGAATGATATGTTCGTCAACATTAGTGCTATCTAAATTAATACAACAAGGTCTTATATTGCTCATATTTACTTTCTCTCGACACCTCGGAAAGAAAGTATTGTGATCGTCAAAAAAAATCGAACTCGAGATTTTAATAAATGTTGAGTTTTACGACCTCATGTAACTAAAATACTGGTTTTCGCAATGCCATCTGTCTGTCCGTCTGTCTATACCTCAGGCTAGAGCCGAAACTATTTTACCGATTAGGTTAAAGCTTGACATCTGATGTTTTATAAGGTCCCCCTGAGAGTTTTTTGGAATTAGATATCTAACCCTAAATTTAAGGGTAGTTTACTGAAGGACAAAAAGAGAAGAAATCTATTTTCTAAAAATTAGCTCTAAATATTTTGATTAAAACACTGTTTATCATTATAAACAAGATGGCACACCTCATTTTCTCATGAAAATGATTTTGAGAGTACTTTACATAGGTAGAGTAAATTATCCAATTTTCATCATTTCTCCGCAACTATTTGAGATACGAAATAACTTATTATTGTAAAGTTGTAGTAATATTAAAGATAAACTCTTTTATTTAAAATATATTTTTATAATACCAGTAGTTTCTGAACTATAAGCAAATACATTACATACTTTGTAATGCAGGTCTGAAAATGAATTTGATTCAAGATTATACTTTTGGGGGGACAAGATGTTTCTCTTTTCTCAATTTTTCTGTAACAGTGTTCCTAGTTCCTAATACGGTAGCATAGAGTACGTAACAGTGTATATTATTTTATTTATGATATTTAGTGTAGCGTTTCTACAGCAATGTATACACCTATTATTTCCTTTCACAAATCTTACAAGTTTTTAGGTAATGTCTATATTAAGATAAAAGCAGGAGAAATTCTGTGCGGTGCACCGTACCATTTATTAGTTTGTATAAAATTTACTAATATAAGCTTACATATTTTTATGTCAAAGTTACCTACTTATTATTATTGTTATGATATAATTTATGAAATATTTTCACTCACAATAAAAACAGTGAGATACAAACTTTAATAACCCACCCTCCTCCCACACGGTCGTCATATTTAGAATGTAATATTTTTCTTAGGATCCGGATATGGTAGTCCTAAGGTTTAAAATGGCAACTACCTTTTCAGGCTTCGATAGGAGATTTTGGAGTTACTGTCCCCGAAAATAGGGATTAAAAAAAAGTGCTCACTTTAACTCGAGTCAAATTAGTTTAAAGTAGTGTGCTGATTTTAGCTGCTTCAGGTAGTTAGTACACGTTAAATAACTCCCCTAAAATCTTGTTGTTTGATACTTGAAGTGCACACAGACTAGAATGAGTTGTTTATTCTACCTTACCTGAGGCCCAGAAGATTGCAGCTTTATTCATGATACCCCTCCACTCCTTCAATCGTCATTCAAGACACGAATCATACATAGGTTGGTTTAGTCAAGTTTCAAAACTATCTCATGGCGTTTCACAATCAGAAAAATGAAAGCATGATTTGGCTCGTGACAATGTTTATGGCATCGTGTACACCCACCTACCAAAATAATGGAGAACTCCTTATACTTTTCTTTTTATCACCGCGTCTTACTACCCGTTCGGGTTATATGACCATGTACTCAATACTCTAATGAGTTATGTATGAGTAAGGTTGGATTTAGAGGACGTGTAGCCACATTTGCGTGGAATTAGAGTAGAAAACCATATAGGGAAAAAACCCTCAGTACACCGAACTAGGAATCGAACCCCGATCTATCAATCATTATCAGTCAAGTATATTGCGAGAGTGATGCCTTGTACTATGCGGCCACCGAAGTGGAATCCTTTTACTTGTCAGGATAATGTACATTACATAGGCCCATAGTACTTTCTCTTGGAAAAAAATTAATGTTTTTTAACCGCACCCGTTTGTATTTTTTGCGTGTTTATATACATTAATTACGTTAATGGAGGAGTCAGGAAGATAGAATTTGAGATGAAATGTACCCGAATTATCATGGAGGGAACGTGGGAAATTATTTAGGGAAAACACGCACTCTGTACACACAACCAGGAAAAATAATAAAATGAATTAATTAGTCAGAATTAAATTCACTGGCTTGGAAAAAAATATATATATATTCGCATATTTCTTTTATTCTCACAATTATTCCTCAAAATAGTGAATTACATTTTTTACTAGGCCAAATGAGTAAGCCCATACAATACAATGTTGATAAATTACTTAACCATCTTGAGAGTTCAAGGTCGTTAAAACATGTAGTTGCTTAAATATATTAGACTCTCTTGGTTGAACATAAAATAGCAGCTCAATGAAAACCAGTTGCAAAATTTCAAGTTATTAGTATTTGTATCCTTAAAAAAGCACGATATCATGCACAAGATATTCTTTCTTTGCTAGCTGTCGTCCGCAAGCATTATTTTAATGCATGGTGTAAAATAATGAGTCTCATGCAAGCCGGGCTAATGTACTTATATCACTTAGCTACAGTCGAATTTTCATAAAAAGAGCATCAAAAGAGATAGCTGTAGATCATATGTCTTGACATTTGAATACTTGAAAGTAGTTCTAGGGGACGTTCTAGTATTATGTAAGCACATTTTTGGTCATTTTGGACCCTACCCCACTTTGTAAGCAAAAAATAGGAAACGCCCGATCCCTTTCTCCCACTCCTTCATTCTTGCTTACGTTATATTTTTCATATCNACCACAAATTTTTATGAAATTTATAAATTGCTGGTAATTATTAACGGGTTTAAGTTAATTTAGCAAAATATTCACAATAAACAGTGTTGTAAAATTAATTTAAATTTATTGTAGCCTACTAAATAAATAAAATTAAAAAAGTTATGCAACTATATATACAAAAATTACATTTAATTCAAGTTATGAAAATAGTATTATTAGTGAATACATCAATTATTATTGTTTTAAAATATCTCTAAAACTACTTTTAATCTGATGACCAGGGTTCTTGAATCCACGTCTCGACACTTTTAACTATAATGCGTCCATTTGGGGTGCACCATTCGCTCCCATCCCCCTAGTGGTATTCATTCATATCTGCCAAATAAGGTCCTTCCTATGAAAATTGGACAGTATCTCGAATAGTTTTGTACTCAAGGTCACATATCACTCGTTATGTATGTAAGGGTGTTTAAGTTAGTTTTGACTAGTATTTTACTTTTTATATTTTTGTTTTCTTTTGATAAAAAAAGTTTTTGTTCCTAAATAAACATTGATGGTAGACCTTTTCTAATATTTTTATTGCTATATAAAAATACTTCCATACGTATTGAAGTTTGTGAGTGATTTGTCAATATAGACTCAACAAATTTCAATAAACAAGTTAAAGTTGTTTTTATAACAATGACAAAAGTTAAGGAAGGCCCCCCCAAAATATTTAATTCAGATTAAAAATTTGTTCATCATTCAAGAAAGTACAAATGATTTCCAAACAAAATAATTAAACATTAAAAGCGATCCGAAATTCGATCGTACATTCATAAAGAAGAGTTATTTCTTCTAATATACATTACATACAGTGGTGTAGTCGTAAATTTAGCAGTGCCGGAACGCAGGGCCGTAGCCACCTCAGCCACCGGAGGCGAAAAAATTTCACAAACATAAATTCCTCTAGAAGATATTTGGAACATATTTTACGAGTTATGGTTAATAAGGCAGAAACTTACTTAGCGCACTTCCCCTAAAATTCCAAGAATTCGCATAGAGCACATTACATTTCATCAGAATTTATTGATTCATGGTATGAAAAAAGTTTTAACATAATATTGATATAAAATCAATTTGTTAACTTAGAATTGCATAGTAAAAAACTTTACTAAAAAGTTATTTTAAATATATTTTAACACAACATATTAATACTCGGCTTGGAATGATCAAATTTAATATTTTTTCCACAAAAAGCGGTGCTGGAACGGCGTTCCCACATGTTCCCGCTCCACAACACCCCTGGATACATATACATATAGACATACACCCACACACATACACACATAGGCCCTACACATATACACACATATATACACATAAATCACCCTGAATGAATGTTTAGAACAAAAGTTTGTTGATCCAGAGAGTTAAGATAGTTTCCCAACAAAAAAATATGTTTAAAACCATTAAATAACGATACTCGATTGCATAAGCTTAAGGTAATGTCTAGAGCGCACGGCAACTATATTAATGGCACCCGCACCGGTGGCCGCGCAGTCTAAGGCATTAGATTCAAATTGCTCTTGTTTAGTGGGGGATGCGGGGTTGCGATTCCCGACAGGGGTTGTTATTCCATGTATGTTTTAATAACTGAGATTTTATCATACTATCTCTCCACTGATGAAGATGCACTTTATCTAAAATACCCTATTCATCTCATCCCTTTTACTAGGATTAAGTAATAAATAATGCTTGCGTTGAATAGTAAAGAAAACAAAGATACATTGACTCCACCGCGATTTGAACCAACAAAGTCTCTCAAAAGTTGAAGGGTAGCCTTTGAGCCAAAGCCTCTTTACTTAGCAATTTACCTGAAGGGAGAGGTCTTTCACTGATTCCGAGAACCCCGCATTGGTGGCCCCGTGGATTAAATGTCAAACTCAAGTATGTTGTTGAAGAGGATGCCGGGATTCGAATTCAGGATGTGTGTGCTGCGGAAAGTATTCCCTAAATGGTTTCATACTCTTCCTACACGCAAATGTGGTTACACTTAATCTAAATTCAATCTTCCTCGTCTCTAACACACTAGCGTAATTAGTACACATCCGTACCTCTACTTCTTATGAGACAGGGTGGAAGAGCAGCACAGAGGTTATTAACGACATCTTAGGAGTTTGGGATTAAGAGTAATAAAGGTTATTAACGACATGTTGAGAGTCAGATATAAAGAGTAACAAAGGTTAATAGCGTCATCTTAGGAGTTAGGAAAGAAAAGTCACACAGATTATAATTATTAACGACATCTTATGAACCAGGGATAGAGAGAAACAAGGAGATATTAACGACATCTTCGAAGTAAGGGGAGAAGAATAACACAAAGGTTATTAATGAAACTTTATAATCCAGAGATGAAGAGATACATAGAGGTTATTAACGACATCTTAGGGGTTTGGGATTAAGAGTAAAAGAGATTATATTAACGACATCTTAGGAAGCAGGGATGAAGAGTAACACAGATTATAATTATTAACGACATCTTAGGAGTTTGGGATTAAGAGTAATAAAGGTTATATTAACGACATCTTAGGAGTAAGGGGAGAAGAATAACACAAAGTTTATTAACGAAACCTTATAATCCAGAGATGAAGAGATACATAGAGGTTATTAACAACATCTTAGAAAATATGTGTGAAGAGTTTATTTCAAGGGAAAACGCACTGGAATGTAAAAGGATGGAAAACCACATTGTGTAGCCAACCATCTACAATACACCTGACCAAGATTCTAACCTCGTCTTGCCACGACACAGTCGCACACGCTAGACTATATTCTCCTGTCTCCCTTTAGAACGGGCGAGAGGTCTGTCCAACACCATCTTAAAGAAGAACTTTTCGAAAGTAAAAGTTGTTTCCCAGGCTTGTTATAATTGTAGTGTCATTCAATGGTACAGTAGACTCATCACAGTGAATGCCTCGCGGAAAGGCACATTTAGGTTTCACCATTTGTTGTTGGCACGCTTTTATTTAATGTATTGCTCATTGTTTGCACTGGTGGAACAGTCCTGATTGCTTAGCAGGATGGCTGGTATCCGAGAGCATTATATTTTATTTAGCCTATGAAGTTTGCGTTAGTGTCACTCGTTTGGTAAGCGCTTGATTCATGTTCTTTTGACCAAGTGTTCGGATTAAACACTAATATATTAATAATTTATACTAATGTAAGGGGTAAGGTGTCAGACTTCTGTGCTGGCGGCCGGGGTTCAATCCTCGGTCCCGGCACAGATTTATCTGATTACCAAACCCTTCCTTCACCTCTGGCAAGACGCGTATTAATCTCAACTTGTGAATGTGTGGAATGACAGGCCTCCACCGTGGTTCGGATTCCACGTTAAATTGTAGGTCCTTCATTTCATCTCACAATCACCCTACCATTACACAGAGCGTATAACCCGAACCGGGAGTAAGACGAGGGGATTATAATAATAATAATAATAATATACTTATGTAGTAAGAATGATTAAAGTAAAATTTGTATGAAATACACGCGCATTTTTTTTATAGGGCAACTGTGAAATAATTTTTTAGAAGGCCCATGGACATGGAGAAGTGGGGAACGCAGAGGGGGGACTTTTTGAACCCCTCTGGTAATTGTTGATTACCCCTTTGGTTTTGATGAACTTTTTTCATAGCAAGATCATCATCATGAACTGCTTCCAGCCTGTGGGTGGGGGCTGGTTTGATAAAATGCCTCCATCTTCTTCTATTCTTCCACCATTCTTATTCCTTTAATTGCTTCCATTCTTATCCTCTTAAGAACATCGAACTCTATTCAACCTCATTATTTTTATAGTCACGTGTAATTTGTTAAGTTTAATATTATGTATACAGCCCAACCATCCCTCCACATACGCATTTACATATATATAAAACGCCTTTCGATCATGTGAGATCATACTCATCGTCGTGCCATTGGAAAGGTATGATTTCTTACCTCTAGTAAGCTGTTTCCGTTGATGACCTTATTTCTGAGCTACTGCAAAACTATCTAAACCTTCTTAAATACTTGGTTGAATATGAAGAAACCCGTGTTGACGGGCAGGTTTTATACATGCCAAGTTCATCTACTCTGTTTTACCTGTAAAGGGAGCGTCGGCGTTTTAATCCTGGCCGAAAGTACTGAGAGTGATTTTTTCAAAAGGCATAGAAAGCTGTTTATTATAAGAAGAGTACTCCCATCCCAGAATAATTAGAATTCTATGCCATATATATGGGACAAAGGGGGGAGTAGAAATATATGTGTATACTATGTATGTATGCATGTATCTATGTATGTATGTATGTATGTATGTATGTATGTATGTATGTATTTATGTATGTATTGTATGTATGTATGTATGTATGTATGTATGTATGTTTGTATGTATGTATGTATGTATGTATGTATGTATGTATGTATGTATGTGTGTAAGCCTGTATATTTATGTATGTGTGTAAGCCTGTTTATGTATGCATATAAGCTTGTGTGTGTATGCATGTAAGCCTGTGTATGCATGTGAAGGGGTGGTTGGGCTATATACTAAAATGGTTTTTAAATTGATTCATTTGATTGATCTAATTAAAATCTGCTATTGTGATCGATAACACTTTTCTTTCAGACTTCAATATATTATTAAACAGTAAAATTATTTATATATATTTTTTTTCAGTGGTGGCTCGTAGCTAAAATTAGTGGTGGTGCTGCTCCAAAAAATGTTTAGCCTTTGTTTTAAAATTGTGTAAAATGAAAAAAACATGTATAAAAAGAAAATGTATTCAGGAACTTGATAAAATCTTTAAAAAAAAACTTTTTTACTTACTTTAACTTAAATTGTTAAAGTTTGATATATTCATTTAAAAATGAAATCCATTCTTCTTGTTTTAATTTGTGTAAAAAGTTCGATAATTTTCTCCTTGATCTCTGGATGATAATTGAGGAAATTTTACTTCATTGAAAGTATTGCACGCTTATCTAGTCTTTCTATTAAATAAAAGAAACGAAAAAAATGAATCAAATATAATAGCTGGAAGCAGAATAATAATCTAATTCTACACTCTTCTACACTTTATCACATTCAAGAATATGGTACACGGTTTTAAGCACAACACCCGCAGAGTTAAAAAAAACTTCCTTCCACCATCACGCCAGAGCCGGCACTGTGAGAGCAACAGTGCTCTCTATACCTGTCAGTTCCACCTTCCTCCCCAGCCCCTTCATATGTATGCATGCGCACAACAGTCAAACACCACAGCACTGGCACTGTGAAGTGCACAGTTCCATACAAAGATTTTTGTATCTTTTTCATAAACTGGGAGATGGCTACTGAAGTACTGACATTAAGCTTAAGGAATATATATTGTACTACCAAAATAAAAAAAGAATTAAAGAAAAAAAGGACTCATTATATTAAATGTTATCGATAACATCAAGAGGAAATAGGGGGTGCTGCAGTTCCGCAGTGCCTATACACGAGCCACCACTGATATATATATATACACACACACACGAAAACACAGTGGCGTAACCCTGGAAAATTTAACAGCTGTCTCCCATTAAACCCCCCCCCCCCCAACCCAAATAATTTAAATAAAAACTTAAAATACATCAGATTGAACAATAAAATCAAGCATTGAAAATGTGTTGAATGAGTTCAATCTACATCTTTTAGTCTAATAGGCAACCAATTTCAACAATTTTCCAAATGATAAGGAGAAAATAGGAAAAAAATCCTTGATATTGTTATTTATGGGAACATTTGACTTGTTTAGAATTTATTTTGGAATGTTATAATAGAGTGAAATATATTCAAAATTATTAATATCTTATTTAAGAAATATAGTTTTAAATGTATGTAGTTTCAGTGAATTATAATTATCGGTTAATATTCTTAGGATATATACATTTATACATAGGTACCAAATATGAATAAAATTGATACAAATAGACCTATTCAAAAATAAACATGAAAATACAATGTCAAAACTGTTCTTTTGGATTCAGAAACACATAAAACTTAAATCTATATTTAAATTTCAAAATAAATGTTGAACTACAATTAAAAATCTTTCTATATACTTTTATTTCTTGTACAATCAACGTTTTAATCCCACGAGAAGAAAATTAAACGATATAAAAATTTCTTAGTACCAAAAACTATCAATTACCATGTAAATACTCAAAGTATTGTAATTCTTATCTTTGTTTGAACTTGAAAGTTGAAACAGTTCAGTCCAATAAAACATAGACACTTGGAATGGGGGAAGCGAGATTATATAAAAAGTATTACCAAACAACTCCACCGTAAAAAATACTCTTCCTTCATAATTGCAGTCCGTTACAGCCCATTTCCTAACACTATTATTTAAAAAAAAATGTTTTCTTGAGTCCAAGATAGTCGCGTTATATGATAGCTTGTGATCTTGGTTGATTGCTCATATTTAGCTGACAATTTCCACATGCCCATAACATATTCTGCTTCATAACATAGGTGAAGGATGACCCTGGGTATGGGATTACTCGTGAATAGCTAAGCGGTAAGAGCATTGACGTAGTAAGCCAAAGGTGTCAGGCTCAATTCCGGTGTCAGGCTCAATTCCGGTGTACAAGCATCATTTTTCAATTTAAAGAATGCAATATTTTGATGCACCTAAAACTGTACTTAGCAACTATAAAAAATTGTTTATTTAATCCATCATCGATAATTGATCAATCAAGGAACACACAGAAATTGAGAAATATAATTAAAATATATAACAACTAATAACTATTGCATGGGTAAAAATGGACTTAAAAGACCCCATATCCTGGACACAAAATGACATGCAGCATTGAAGAAAACATGTTTATTTATGATCGGTGGCGCAGTCATACACCTTTCCCCCTTACTATGTGTCCACAGACCAGACTTGTAACAGCCACACTTTTCCTCATGCATATCAATGGATGTTTCAAAATGTTGCACAAATGTTGATGATAGTTCTCTTCAGGTTTTGTGCCCATTATAGTTTATAGAAACATTTAACCTAATGTGTTCCATTTTGAGATCGACAAGATTGAGTCAAGAGCACATTTCTATGGCCATTTCAAGCATAGAAAAAAATATTGTCCCTAATTATATAATTTTCAACTGCTGCTAGTGAGTGGCAACACTAGATACCAGCATGCCTCCTTAATGCACTGGGTCTTTTTTTTTAATCACCACTACTACATGTTCAGTTTGTACGCATACATGATAATAATTACTTTAATGGGGTAAAGATGAGGAAGAAAGCATTTGAGAGGCAATATACCCACATTTGGGTTGAAGAGGAGTGGGAAACTATTTAGGAATAAACACCCTCAGTAGACCTGATCGAGATTTGAACCCCGATCTCCCCATTTTCAGCAGGCCAGTCCAACATGAGAGTGACACCTTGGGCCTTATTAAATATACAGGTAGATACTCCCATAGGTGATTTTCAATAATTCCTCTGTTTATGAGGTTGTGAGTTAACAGTCAACGAAATTACATTTTCTTTCATCCACAGAGATGTTGGGCAGTTTGGAATAACAATTATATAACATTAAAAAGTGACCTTGTTTGTAGGTTTAAAAGGAATTGAGGGTGATGGTGATTTAAGCGTGAAGAATTTATAATAAATGATTTGTAAAATATAGTGAGTGCTATTAAAAACAATAAAATAATTTGAAAAACAAACTAAAACATTTAAAGAATTTTGGGCTATACATTATATTGAGGACAAAATATTTACCCAGTTAAATATGAGTAAGAGCACTACTGTAATTGATTTGTGAAGTGAGTTAAGTGTCCCATGTAATTTAAGGCCAATATCCTCACACTGGAGTGTTTACTATGGGAATGGAAGTTATGAAGTTTCAAAACCAATTAAACAATACAGTACCGGTACTCAATTATCTCAACATTTTCTGTTGTGAATTTTAATTAGGTGAAAAATGACAAACTGGACAAGGAAATAGAACCTGAGACCTTTGTCTATGTATGCCAACTCTCTACTTCTATCACTGAGCCATCTTGATTTGTCTGATATCCCAAGCCACTTTTCACTGATTGTATTGGTAGCTGGTGAAAGTATCGGCCACTCAAAGCTATCCACATACCACCATCCACTCTAATCTGGCTTTAATGCTGGCAAGTAATTGTTATTTAATTCACATGTACCGTATTATAAATTGATTTGTAATGGGTCCACAGGATTATGAATCAATAAAGGAATCAATTTCATCCAGATGAAACATGACAATCTGGACGTGGGGTACATGGGTGTGATTATGAGTGCTCTGAATGATGCTTTCACCAGTAACCCCAGCTAAACGCAACGCAACAACTAGTAAAAAGTGGACCAGGATAAATTTTGTTGGCATTGTTATTTTACTATCTGTTCAAGTTATACTCTTATGTACTAATGACGCTAGTGATTTTAGGGATTCAGAAGGTTATATTTATGGGAAAGGAACCCAAATTTTCGTGGAAGAAGAATGGAAAGCCATTTTGGAAAAAACTACCCTCAGTATACTTGACCAAGATTCAAACATTGATCTCCCCTTCATCGGTGGTTTAGTCTACTGGGAGAGTAGCGTGTTAGACAATGAGGCCACCAAAGTGGGTGATAATTTATTGATTAGTTTAATTGTAGATAGTTACACCATTTTTTAGAAATCACTGTTGGGATGTATAGTAATTATTTTTGCCATATAATAAAAAATCACTGAAATTTCATAAAAAATGTTGATACTTGATTTAAACTAAATAAAGCTATCTTGTTTTTCTAAACTAAGATTTATAATTAGGTGCAAAACCTGTATTATATTTTGCATCAAATTAAATTTGTTGACATTGTTGAAATTTCAAAATTATTTTACTATAGAAAAATCAAGTAATTATAAAAAACTGATCAAATTGATTTGTTACTTCCTCACCAACTGTGTGTGGCTAACTTAAGCCTATAGTCATGAAATATGTTTTCTTGCACATACCTCTTAGATGTAGAGTTATTATGTACACCTTTTCAGATTTTGTACCAGTAAAATAATATATAACACTTCAAATCAGGGAAGTATCCAGAATTTTTCATTTGCGGGGATAAACAGTAGGAGAGAGTGGGAAGATCCATGGTTTCAAAAAATTAATTAATCCTGGCATATAATAAATTATGGAAAAGTCACATCTGTCCCTCCCCCAATTTCTGTCTGCCCTTTCCACATCACATTAGAAAACAATTCACCAAACCTAAGGGGCTAATATATATGTATCTTTGTGCAAGTTGTTATAGATTACAGAAAATGGCATCTAGAATGGGAATAGTTTTCCCCAGTGTAGGATGATTTGTGGACATTCCTTTTGTGGGTAGAAATTAGAAACCTTAATAATACAATACCAGTGTACTGGCTTAGAGAAAAATATACTACCATATTTAATCTAAAGAAACAGTACCCTTTGCAAAAAAGATTAATTTAGGGAAATGCACCAACATTGGAAAGAGTAAGGAAATTAAAACCAGTTTCGGCACACCTAACTTCTCTGATCAAATTTAGGTGTGGTAAACCCTACATAAACCTAGCAAGTGAGCCACCTATTCAATATATATTTATTCTTGCAAGCAGGTCCAAAATCTTCTCACTGACTGCATCATTATACTAAAAATAAATGGTACGGAACTCCGCTCAAACTTTCTTGCTCTATTGTTAGAGAATGGAGATATTTACTCAAAACTCGTAATATATGTGAAACGAAATAATATACACTAGCAAACCCAAGCATAAATTGCACTATACATATGTAAAACTTTTTTTTTTTAGTCTCGGTTCTAAATTTTATAATTTTGTCTTTAAAGAATTAATGTCCTCATTTGTATGTTTGGATCAATAAAAAAGATCAATATTGGGTCCACCACAGTCAACACTTTGTATTAAAATTTCAACTTCCAGTTAAAATTTTCAACATTTTATTAGGTTTTGCAAATCTTAATGCCATCGCATTGCTATTAAATTCGCCATTTATAAATTTTGACCAATAAAAAATGTAAATATTGACTATTGAGTATAAAATGGATATATATCATAGTTGTACAAACATTTCTCCTAACAGGTTCAAGGAAAAACAACATAAGCTTTTAGAGACTTACTTATATTTAATTACTCTATGGCAATGGAGAATTATTACGTTAAAACTTAAGTAGTATCTCTTTCACAAAATTGTATTAATATATTTGCCAATATCTCAGAAAATGTTGGCTTTATAAAAATATATTTCATATACATTTTTTAAATTTTTAATAGTACTACAATTTTGCAATGATAAGTTATTTAGTATCTCAAATAGTTGCGGAGATACGGAAGTTTCTGCTTCTGTAAAATACCTTAGAATTCATTTGCATGATAAAATGAAAATAGCCAATTTTTTATAATCTTAATCAACACCTAGATACAAATTTTAATCAAAATCGTTAGAGTTGATTTTGAGAAAATCGATTTTTTCTCTTTTCGCCCATTTAAACTACTCTTAATTTTAAGTTTAAACAGACACACAGACGTCAAACAAAGACTACTTTTTAGGGTTTGGGGTGTGGGAGGGGTCTTGAGGCGTCGACAACCGTCAACATTTCAGTTTAGATTTTCTTTTGCGGTCGCAATACTTTTACCTTTTAAGTTCGAAGTTAAAAAATATTTACGCATAGCTTGAAGGCTATTGGTTTTATAAAAATATGCTTTTTATAAAATATTTGTATTATAAAGAGACCTACATATTTGTAACGATAAGTAATTTCATATCTCAAATAGTTTAGGAGATATTATAAAAAAAGATCATTTATGCATCAGATCAGAGCCCTTAAAGTCATTTTGCCAAAATATTGAGAGGAGCCATTTTGTTTGGAATATTTATGAATGTTTAGAAAGGAAATTTAATCAAAATCGTTAAAGTCAATTTTCTTAAAATTGGCTCTTTCTTTTTTGTCCTTCAGTAAACTACCCTTAATTTTAGGTTTAGATATCCAATTCCAAAAAACCCACAGGGCAACACTATGAAAACCCTAGATACCATGTTTTAGCCTAATCAGTAAAATATTTTAGGCTCTAGTTGGAGGGACAGACTGACGGAAAGTCAAAAACCACGTTTTTGGTTTCGGGGGGGTCATGAAACGTTAAGATTCATAAAAATCTTGAGTTCAATTTTGTTGGCGATCTCAATACTTTCTCTGCCTGTAAGATAGCGAGAAAGTAATAAAAGACAGACATCTTTATATGATGTCTATTGCTTATTAATGTGTGTATGTGTGTCTCTCCATTGTGTGAATTATTAATAAAAAATACATGGTAAAAGTTAAAGAACAATGAATTTTACTCCTTGGAAGATAAATGTATGGTTTTAATTTGGTTAATTCTCTTAAAATCAATACATTTGACCATAATTTTCATTTAAAAAAATCAATTGGATGATTTCATGAAACAAAATATTTTGTTTTATTTTGCATGTGTATTAAAAATTAATAAATACTATCAGAAACTTAACTGTGTTTTGATAGATAAAACATTTCTCATAAAATTTCACTGTTTCTAATGATTTTTAATTTGTATCATTTTGCACATTTATATTTCTTCTTTATAATAAAACCAATATTATAATTTTATCTGTAGGCTTATTATTTGTATGCATACTTCTTTATTATATTGTTTGGAATAGAGTAAATGGTTAGAACAATGTTTTAAAGAGAGTTATGCAATGTTCTCCAAGGACTACTATGAAAAAAAGGGGACGTTTATAATAAAGTCCAAAAGAATCGCGAATAAAGTTATTTTAAATATTAAAAGTGTTTTATGGAAATTTTTTTAATTCCCAAAAAATATTTTTATATCAAGGACATAAGAACGTTTTATACCAAGGGTGCAACAAATATATGGGATGTGTCAAAGTGTGACACCCAAGTAAAAAGGTTAAAAGGTTGAGAAACAATGAGCTGGATCATTGTTCAAAGGAAAAAAATGCCCGGCACACTATATTATATTAAATTTTTAAACAACTGATAGGGAACTTTTATTTGAAGATATCAAAAATAACACTTGGAAATATATGTAATTGGCTCATTGCGCAAAGTTTTGGAGGTAAAGACTCCTTCCTTTGAACTTTCTTAAAATGCAAGTAACTTGATGTATGGCTAGTGTCCTATTTTACAAGATAACACACACAAAGGAAAAAGGGTTTAAGCTCTGATATAAGGAATACCTTTGGATAAAAGTAAGCCAAATGGAATTTAAAGGAAATGTCAAAAACACCCCATGTTCAAAGCAATTTAAACGTGTATGGTCAAACTGGTCCGATGGCAAGCTCACAGGTAGCGGCTGGGGAGTCTTGTCGAACTGGTCCGATGGCAAGCTCGCAGGTAGCGGCTGGGGAGTGTTGTCGAACTGGTCCGATGGCAATCTCGCAGGTAGCGGCTGGGGGGTCTTGTCGAACTGGTCCGATGGCAAGCTCGCAGGTAGCGGCTGGGGAGTGTTGTCGAACTGGTCCGATGGCAAGCTCGCAGGTAGCGGCTGGGGAGTGTTGTCGAACTGGTCCAATGGTTGAAGGATCACCCAATTAGTAATTGTCAGTTGTTTGCAATGTGGTGTGCAGTGATGTTTTCAATGCTACGTGAGAGAGGGTGTAAATTAGTGGTGCATGAAGGTTTTAAATATTCTAAGGCGGACAAGACACAAACGAGCCAAAAGTGGTGGTGTTCAAGAAGGAAAGGGTGTTCGGCGCATTTATTTACAGATGACGCGGGTGAACCTAACCTAACCTCCCTCCCCTCCCACCCCTTTGTAATAACCATCGGAACAGTTCGACAGTGACCCTTGCAATCCCTCGCACTGGCCATCGGACCAGTTTGACCTTACTAATTGGGTGGTCCTTCAACCATCGGACCAGTTCGACAACACCCATTTAAACAAAATCTCAGAATAGTTAGAAGCGTGTCCTAGCACTTATTTTTACATAATAGTGATTGGTGACACCTTCCTTCTCTCTTCTTCTTTCTTCACTGTGCCAAATCTTATAGGAGTAAAAATAAATTTCTCAAAGCTTTGGCTGTGGTTATCCAAATAATATAAACACCTGATGTAAAAAGAAAGTAATAGTAATAAAATAGAAATAAAATAAATATATATATTGATTAAAATAAAAACAAGGTGTTACTCTTTCTGGAAGTTCTGGAAGAAAGAAACTATCTTTTATTAAGACCTGGTAATACTCTTGATCTGGTAGCTCATTGGTGGGCCAGTTCCTACTGTCTTGAGTTGGGAGTTATTGCACTGTTTGAGTAATGTTCTTAACATTTTGGTGGTGTAGCAGGTCCTGGTTGTGGGCACCAGCATGGATGGGTACAGGCTTGTCTGGATCTTTGTGGTTTGTGTCAAAATGACGATTGTTCATTCGCTGTCTGAGATAGCCTGTAGTAAAGTAAGGCCTATCTATATATTCTGCATCACATGATTTGCAATGTAGCTGATGTAACAAATTATTTGTTTTGCAGTTTTAATTACCAGGGATTTTGTATTCCAATTTAGTAACTTTGCTGTTGAAGGATGTAGATAGAAGTTGTATCCCACATGTGCTGCAACAGGTGTTCCCACAGGGATATGATCCTTTGGTGGTTGGTTTTACTTTTCGGATTCTCTTAGGATCAGAAAGTTTACGATAGACTAGAATATTGTGGAGATTAAGCGGCCGTTTAAAATCAACTCTTGGGAATGAACTAAAAGGTTTTGTGTCTGGGGGAAACTAGTTAGGAGATTGTAGCCACTGTCCAGGATGGTATGGCATTAGTTACTTCCAACATTTTTCCTCTTTCCCTAGGTGGGCTTTCTTCATTAAATTTACACTTGTTTTTAAATCAATTCTCATTATTATAAAATTATTTAGCCACTGGGCCACTTGTTTGTTAAATATTATTTGTTTACTAGTGATTGGTTTTCTGTAACCATCTATGTCAATGCTCCTTATTGAGTAAAACTTTTATGCACCATAATACCATAATACTCTTGAAGAGTATTGACTTACAGATTAGGATTCAGTGTAGGTACTTATCAAGCTATTACAGACTATAAACCATGAACTAAAGATTATTCAGATACTGAGTGTGTAGAATAGGTTGAACACTGCTATTATAAACATAATGTAAAATCTTTAAGCCCTTGTAATATTTGAAGTTCTAACTAGGGACACAAAAATATCGTCAGACGTGTTGTTACAAAATTTACTTTGCAAGGATCAAGTAACTAGCACATTAAAATTAACATTAAAAAATTCTTTAAGTTCACATTTTTGGTTGTATTACACTTACATAAAATAAGATTGAATAACATATTTTTATGAAATTAATTATTTGGCCTTTTATTTGCAATTAGGTCGATTTTAATGAGAATTAACTAAATCCAAACTTAACACATTTTTCACTTAATATTAGATGATATTGTTATTTGCCTGAAATTTCCAGAAAAAAATAATAGCAACAGCACTATTAATTTTATTCTTAACAAATCAAAGTCCATACAAATTTGTTCTATCTACTAACAAGGGCACCCGCAGGATTTTTCTTCAGAGGGGGAAAACAGGTGAGTCTAGGGGGTATTAAATATCCCCCATTACGGCGGAGGACCCCTGGAAAAATGTATTAAATTGAAGCCTCTAAAGGGGCTTTTAAAGGCAATCCTTGTCTCCTGAAAATAAGATACATCATAGGAAAAATGTTTTAAATTTATCCAAATTTGTGGATGGATTCTTGACCTTGATGATTTGAATGGCAAATTCTGTTGGAATTGCACCAAATTATCAACCCTAAGGTCAGCAAGTGGTCTGGTGGCGGGCGCTAGCAATTAGTTTATTAGTTAAATTCTATAACTTTCTGTTCGTTGGCTGGGGGTACTACTTGAGCGCTAATTAAGAACACAAAATCGACATGTGAGTAAAAGTGAATATTGCAAATCATAAGGGCATTTTACAGTGGAGCTTAACATGTACATCAGTGTTAATTCTTGACTAAATGGCAAAGAACCAGGAGTTTTATTAATACTATTTGGGATATAATCATGTCTTGGGGGAAAAAAACAAAAAAACACACACAATAGAAAAAAACACAAATTTGAAGTTGGGACAGTAATAAATATTATTTTAATCTTATTTTTAACACATGTTTCATATTAAACTTGTCAAATATAAAAAACTAAAAAAATCATAAATGTTAAGTAGCTTAATAAATGGCAATTTCACACACATATACAAATCTTAAATATTTGGCATTATAATACAACAAAAAAATATGTTCTTAGCTACTTAACTGTTCTTTTTACAAATAGCATTGAATAAGTCAAAAGTACATGTCATACTATTAGAACACACAATAAAGTTGATTATTTTAGTTCCCACTACATCCATAAATTCAAAAATTTAATTCAATAAATGTAAATACAATATAGACAAATTAAACTGCAAACCAATTCTAATTTTACAAATATAAAAAAAAATTAAATAGTTAATATCAAGATAATGGTTTTTGCACTTTTTTCTCCAAATATTTTATTATTTCTTCACGACTATAAATATATTTGGCAAGCTGCTGTGCACTACCGTAAGTGTCATACCGTGATCCTTCACACATTCTTAGTTGAGTTTCCTCAAGACTTGGATCACAGTCCACAACATGAAACACATGAACTAGTGTCAGATCTACTGCTCGGAACACTGTCAAGTTTTTAAATGCAACAATCTTATCATAAAGGTTTACATCTTCCTTCCCCCAACCTTGAATTGTTGTATCAAAACCTCCCACTTGCATCAAATCACATTTATAGATACTTACAATTCCAAAGCCAAATTGACGCCAAAACCCTGTGTCATCGTCGATGCGGAAATGGTCTGATGAAGACTTAAGTTCACTAATCCCGTATACAATAGATGGATCAAATTCACTGAACACAATAGGAAAATACACCTCTTTACCTTTCACAGTGTTGGTGCGTATCCTTTGCAACGTTGCACTCATAAACACCATATCAACGTCAACCAAGAAGAGCAAGTCTTGAGTGTTGTCTGTAACTTGTGATGCACCTAGTTGAAGTGCTCGAGCGCGGGCGAATTTCTCAAACACAGGAACTAGCACAATGCGTATATGCGGGTACACACTCTGCAATCTCCTAACCTCACTAGCACTTTGGTTGAAGCTGTCATGAGCTTGAGGATTCTGGTAGAGAACTACAATTAGAGATACATACTTGTCTCTTTGTAGACAAACCTCTTCAAAAACTCCAACAAAACGTTGGAATGCGGCGAATCTTCCAGATAGCGGGAGAATAAAGTTGATTATTTTTGTTCCCACTGCATCCTGAAATTTTAAAATTAAATTAAATACATGTGAAATGTATATACAATATAACACAGGATTGTTAACATATAACAGTTACATAATTTAATTTTCAATGAATGAGAGATTGAAATGGAGAACAATTTTTTAACATTTTAAAAATTACTTAAAAAGAAGACATTTGTTGGAAATTCAACAAAAATCCAATCTCAAGCCACAGTTATGTAGCTACCTTTCAAACATACTACTGCTGTAGTCAATCACCAATATCAAGTGAGGACCGATTGTTTAAACACATGCTACCATTATAATATTTTGTGAGCTAAATTAGTTATTTATAGGCAGACAATTAAATACTTTTCTGTTTTTTTTGTATACAATGTAAAGTATGGTTGAATAAAAGCTTTAACCAAGACAATATGGTTCCTGAAAATAGGAAAAATAAAAAAATAATTGAACTTATGTGTTGATAATTCTATGGAAATGTTATTAACACCCGAATCTCATGGCATAGAAATTAGAAGAGTACAGTTTAGAGTAAATGTACTAGAGATGTGCGAACAAATGATTTTACAATATCAGTGAATACAGTGACTGTGATTTTAAAATATCAGTGATTTATACCAGTGATTTTTCACTGTGACCTGTATTTACAGTGTCTTCATGGACCAATATTTTTTAACTTTCCAACCACGATCAAAGCTAGTACTAAGCTGCTGTCCAAGTAGGCGAGTACAATCGAGTATTGAGTATTGGGTATTTGGTATTTACTTGAATAGTCTCATGAGTATTGGTTGGAAGGAAACTAATTACTCGGGTGTTTGGCGGCTTGCAATGGAATTCAATACTTAAAAGGCCTAACGTAAACTCTTCCCATTGGCACTGACATTGACAATCGACATACAGCTACCTAATCATCAGGTTTCATCTGGGTTTCATGTTGCCTGACTAACGTACAGTCTTTATAAAAGTATGTGTTTTAAGATGTTTTATACATTTGATAAAAAGAGAAAGCAAAAAATATTATTTAATACTTTATAGTGAACTGTTATGTAATTTGGGCAAAATAAGGGGTCCAACAAAATTATGTTAAACTTGAATACCATTATTAAAAAGTATTTGACGTACTATGAGAAACTCTTGTAATTGTGTAATTTATTTAGTGATCTGTTTTAAGACAATTAAAATTTATGTGACATTAAAAATGAATATAACATAATAGTGATTGGTTTAGAAAATGTTGTTTGGAATGCAGGTCATATATTATATTATTGTAGTGTTATTTAATTCTAAATACCATACATCTAATAGTATATGAACTATACATATATTAGAAACAAATGAACTTTAAATTAGACTATAGGATGATTAGGCTCATCAACACATAGTAAATATTAAAGTTTATTTATGTATTTTCTATTTCATTACTTTATTATTTGCGATTTTGGGGATAGGATCACCGAAAATAAGAATAAATGATTGTTTTTGTTGCGTACTTTTAAAAAGAATCCGAAATTTGATTTTCTTAGTAAGTAAGCTTTTCGATTTTGTTCTTAACAATAAATATATGTATTGAAAACGCATGTGAATGAAACATTTAAACCATAAGTGATTTTTACAAAGCAATCTGATACCGTTTTTGAAAAATGAGCTCTATGAGATCAAGTGTTTTAAATAGAGATAACACGTAAAACATGCCAGTCAATAAGGTCAATTTTCAATTAACTGGTAGAAAATAAAAAATAAAGCATAACAAGGGCCGCGAAGTGAGTAGTTACTCGAGTGTCTAGAAGAAGCAATACTAGCTCCGTAGCTTGAGTAACTGTTGCCATCCGATGTAAGTATGGAGTATCTGCGAGTATGGAGTATCTCCGATCACTGATATCTCAATCACTGATACTTTTGAGATCAAGCCACTGTGAGTAGCAGTGATCATATGGTATCGGTGAAAAAAATCACAGTTGGTGATTTATCGTCCTTTTATAAATTGCTCCAAATATTTGAGTGGTAGCAAACCAATTTCTTGGGAAAATAAACACTCAACACATTTTACCAGAGTTTAAACTTGAATCCTGTTAGAGTCAGGCGTGCAAGTCCAACACACTTACAATGAAGTAGGCTTCTAATAGCTTACAGACACACAAATCAAGATTGCAGGTTATAAAAACCTGACTAAAAACCTTGGTGTGATTATTGATGAAAATCTTAATTGGACAGATCAGTTAACTTTGATTTGCAAGAAAGTGTATGCCTGCTTAGATTCACTGAGAAGCCTAAAGAATTTTCTCCCAGAAAATGTACAAATTATCCTTGCCCAGAACTTAATAATGCCACACTTTGACTACTGCGACGTAATATTTAATGACTTAAGAGATGATCAATCAGAACAACTACAACGACTACAAAACACATGTGTTCGATACATATTTAACTTAAAACGGCATGCCCATATTTCTAAGTATTTTAATAAACTGGGTTGGTTAAGAATAAATGAAAGGCGAAGGCTTCACTTATTCGTATTTCTTCACAAAATATTATCAACATCTCAGCCTCAATACCTCTCCTCACGGTTCCTATTTCTGAAGGATAAACACACCCGTGCTACTAGATCAGAATCCACTCTACAGATGTCTATTCCCATACATAGATCTCAAAAATATGCTCGTTCTTTCACTGTCCTAGCATCACAGGCTTGGAACAAACTAGATAACTCTACTCGTCATCTAACATATAGACGCCCCTTCAAGTGCGTGGTTAAGCAATTTATCTAGTCTAATAACTAAACTGAGTTCTTGAAACTACTTGAGCTTTAAATGAGTCTATGAATGAGCATGTGAATGTTTTTCTACTTATTTGAATATTTCTTTATCAAATTGTATTTCAATTAATGTAATAGTGTATGTTGTATTCAATATTGGTTAAGTGTAAGAGAAGGCTAACGCCTTAACTTCTCCAGATAAATAAAGGCTGTTGTTATTATTGTTATTGTTATTGTTGTTATCTTTGTTATTATTATTATTATTTTAAATATTAATATTATTATTATTATTATTATTATTATTATTATTATGAAAAACACTTGTGTGGTATTAATATCAGATAACCAAGACCAATGGAATATTAACTTGAGAAATGAGACCAAATCTCACCACTTAGATTTACAAAGCCTATAGATTGATCTGTTGGCTGATGAACAATACAGCCATTCCCCCAATTATAAAAAATGTATCATAAATTTTATGGTTCTCTCAACAAATAATGAGCAATCCTTTCTGAAAGATTTGAGTTTAAATTCAGGTACACTAAAAAATGTAGTCTACACATGGTAAAGAATGAGACAGGGAAGCGATCCAGAACCAAACACAGCTGTTCTAAAAGCTAAAATTAAGAGTTAAAAAAAATATTATTTGGACCAATAATAACTAAGTTGAATAATTTTGTTTTTGTGTACAACCTAAACAAATATTAAGATGCAGTGATAAAAAAAAAGTGGTTTAACCTGCATGGGTGATCATATGGTATAAGAGGTCAATATTGAAATGAAATGAATAATTGTTGATGATAGGGAAGTCAGGCTTGCATGATGACTGGGTGTTCTGAGGGTCATTTCTCTTAAATGGTTTTCCACCATGCCTCCACACAAATGTGGATATATTCTCATTATCCTTACTTCATGAGGGTAAATATGTGGCTATCTTGGATGGTAGTATATTCATTTTTTTTCCAAACACAGCTTTAATGGTGGTTGGTTTATCGGCACAGAACTACTCACTGTTGGACTGCTGTCAATCTCTAGTGGTGGTTGCAGATCTCCCATGCTAAGCAGATTGTTGTCTGACATGTCTGCTTGTAAGTTGGCAGGCTCATCTCCCTCTTGTTCCCGTATTATTGGCTGTGGCACCTCCACACCATCCACAGTCTCGCGGATCTCCAGACCTACACAGAAATACACACTCTAAACAGAAAAAGAAGGATGAGTGAGTAAACACAATAACAAGTCAGCAAAGTGCCACCACTCTTGACTCTGACCCTTGAGGTCAAGATTTAAATGGTAAACCCATCTGAAAGCACTACAATTTTTTCCTCTAATTTCAAACCAATCTGGTGTGGCCACTTTTAGCTACCCTTTAATTACATACCCCCTTTGCTTTGATTAGGTATGTAATTAACAAACACACACACTTTTTCTCTTCTCCCAGTATTTTTTCTCTTTAACACATACTCGTAGGTGACCTGGTGGTCTAGGGGTAAGGTGTCAGACTTCTATGCTGGCGGCCGGGGTTCGATCCTCGGTCCCGGCAAAGATTTATTGTCCCGGCAAAGATTTATCTGATTACCAAACCCTTCCTTCACCTCTGACAAGACATCTTGTGAGTGTGAGGAATGCCAGGCCTCCACCATGGTTCGGATTCCACGTTAAACTGTAGGTCCTTCATTTCATCTCACTATCACCCTACATTACACATTAGCGTAAGTGTGTATAACCCGAACGGGTAGTAACACGCGGTGCTAATAATAATAATAATAATAATAATAATAATAATAATAATAATAATAACAACAACACACACTCAAACTCTCCCTATCAATCGCTCACACACTCATTCTATCTCTCCCAATTGCTCATTCCTAGTCTCTTACACTCACTTTCTCACATTCACCCACACACTTACACAATCACACACTCAAACACTTACACTCTCATTTTCACTATCATATTTTATCACTCTCTTTATTTTATATTGTAAATATAATTTGGTATGCCCGTTTCCAGTAATAGAAATTATGAGGAAATGACTGAACAGATTTTGACAAATAAACACTCATTTTAAAGATTATGGAATCAAGATGTTGGTAAAGATGGTGGCCTAAAACTAAAACCCAATTTTCCTAGCGAGTTTTCCATCTTTTCCTTCTGTGTGAGCAGTGGTTCATCTGTACAATCATTCTTTGTTTACATCATCATGGAAACCATGATTTGTGTATAGCTGTATATTGGTAAATAAAATATTTGTCTTTGTTTAAAAATAATATCAGCTCAATTGTTACTTGAGTGGTATGGTGCAACAAATAGATCTGGAAGAGGGGTAATTTTAAGGAATGTTGATAGCCATTGACAAGTAAACTTTTAACTAAAAAGTGAGTGAGCGCTTATTATATAGATACTAAAAAATGTGAAAATATTGAGAGAAAACTTAATCTAGGATTGTTCCCACTGGCTACCCTTTGTTATGGTAGCCAGCCGTGGAATGGTATCTAAAAACTTCCAACGCATCTTTCCACTTAAAAAAACTGTTTGATACAAGCGCTCCTACCTTTACGTGGCCTCCCTTACCAGCACATTCATTTGAAAAAGTACACAATATTTGCATAACGCGCCATTCAATAGTTCTGAATAAACTAACCATGAAAACTGGGTACTCCAATGAGGCTGAAAACGTAAATTTCGTTTTCCAATAGTCGGAAATGTATAACCTACAGGAGAAAACCAAGGTTCAGATATTAGCTCTTCTTTAAGATGTAAATCTTGTACACTTACATTAACATAGCGCCCTATGTCCATTATATGCCCACTTTCTAAGTCAATTGATGTTGATGCTGTTGAGGATAGCAATGAAATATCTTCTTTTTCAAACTTGCTACCATTGTTGTCTTTGGAATCTAAAATGTTTTCATTGTTAGGTTGGCTACCCGCTTCGTTATCATCGGTTTCTAAAAGAGTGATAGGAATAGTTGCTGTTTCTTTTTTTTTCTTTTTGTGTGAAGGTCCAATCCACGAAAGTATACTAGATTGTGTTGTTCGTTTTTTAGAATTCATAGTTAGATTGGCAATATCAAAAAATACATATAAATTTAGCACACCAGTCTTACCTCTATAAAATATGACTAAAAAACAAACTAATTAACACAAGTCCACACTACACACTAAACTAGCAAAACAAAAAACATTCACAAGCTAGAAGTCACAGTATTTGAAACTTTGAAACACGCACTTATATTCAGGTAAACTGTTTTCTAACTGACGATAATTATATTTTCTTATACTGCAAGGAGCTCGGGTTTGAAAGCCCCCCCTCCCCCCACTTCCGCACACCCACCCTTAATCCATCCCTTCCCTTCTTCAGATTCCTCTTGCTTTGTCATCCTATTTGCCACTCATACTTGGAAATACCTTCAATTAGAAAGCTTTTGCTGTTTCCTAATCTCACAGGTTTCCCCCCTTTCAACAATCTCACCCAAACTCACTAATACTTCATATTTCCTTTGTCAAGATTTTCTCTTAGTCTATTCTAACCAATGCACAAAATAAAAATAAAAATTGCACAGTGCTGAAAAGCTTATATATTATCTTGTGCCTTGATTTTGATATTTATAAACCATAAATAAGACAGTATTACATTACGTTTTTAAACTTTCGGGGGGGGGGGGGTTGAACCCCCTCCCCTGGCTATGGCCTTGAATGCATGTCAAATCAAGATACATTTAGGCGGGAAAAGAGAAGATATTCCCTAATACACAAAATCATTCAAAGCCTACAAAAGAGTAAAATCAGCCAGAAGAACTATATAGACCCCAAAAGCTTACAAACTTACAAACCACCAGTATCTAAAACCATGATCATATAAATCGTCATTGTTTTCCAGGATAAGTAATGAAAATTATATAAGTAAATATGAGAACTTAAACTACCTATTTTATGGCAAACATTGGATATTATGTGACAGTACGGATAATCAGGAGGAAGTGAAAGAATATGGAGTGAAATTAAGTGTGGCAAAAATTAAGTGATGGTGATGATATGGCAGAGGACAAGACAAAGAAAGGTGATAGAACTGGATGGAGTAGTTTTTAAAGAAGCAAATAGCATAAAGTATATTGGTAGCGTGATTGAGGCAAAAGGGGAAAGCAGAGAAGACGGAGTGAGATGAGGGCAGCAGGGAGAGGTTTTCTACAGGTGTGTACAATACCTACTTTGGAAAATTGAAGTGAATGCCCCTGAAGTATAAGGAAGTGTTGTATAGAGAATTCATCATACCCATAGTTATGTATAGTGCAGAAACTGGGGCTTTGGATATAAGAGAAACAAGGAAAGTGAAGACCATGGGAATTAAGTTTTTGAGGAGCATGCTAGCTGTCACCAGAAAATATAGGCTTAGGAATGAAGATGTACGGTCAAGAGTTGGGGTGGAGGGTGTACATGAGTTAGTTGAAGAAGCAATGATGAGATGGTATGGACACATAATGAGGATGGCAGGGGAGAGAATTTCAAGAAGATTAATGGATATGAAGTATGTAGGGAAATTACTGCAAGGGAGGCCAAGAGAGAGATGGGAGGAACAGATAACAGCAAGTGTGTAAGGGAGTGGAAGAAAGTGCAGGAGGAAGAATAGTGGAAGGAGAGAGGAATTTTACAGGCTGGAAACAATTCATGATGATGATGATGATGATGATGACAATGAGTAATGGTTCAGAACAAGGAGAAATATAGTTGTTACAAACCAATCTCAAGATTGACAGAAGCATTCACACCCACAAACTTGAAAAAAACCCCACAAATAGTGAAGAAACAAGTAGTCCTTATATGGGGTAATTTGGAGGCCATCCCATCAAATAACAGTTGGCAACCTCATTTGAGCAATGAAAGAAGACACGCCAAAGTTGAAGAACCAAGGTGTTGAGCTAGTGCCATATATACATTTAGAAAAGCTTTTATATGATTAGAAAATTCAAGTAGACCTCAAAACTCCCTTACAAGAAAAATTATACAAATACTGTGTCAAGGCATTACCTCAGATCCTATTAACATTGAATAATCAAACAAATGGTGGTAAAGGATTATTTCCCAGTTAGATACTCAAAGGAAAATGTTATGTAGACCATAGGACTGGGAACCAATAAAACAAGAATAGGAGACAAACCAAGGGAAATAGCAAGAATAATACTTGAACAGGACGTGGGGCTTGAAGACAAACAGAATTCCTAAGCAAAATAAAAAAAAAAGTTAGGCTACTATTTATAAATCCCCCATTGTGTGATGGAATAGCAAGATTTAATTATGGGTTTTGTAGACAAAATATGTATGGCTGTCAATGGAAGGTGATCTAATGGGACAAAGCCTCCATGGAATTTACACTGATACATACAAGAAACCTAATCATTTCATACAAGATATATTGTTACAACATGCATTTGTTGAATACTTTCCCAGGATGAAACTATTTGTGATCTAGTGAGGCTAGACACAGGAATATAGGATCAAACAGCAATTAAAATCCTCTGTACCAACTGCAAGGAACAGTTACTGGTAAAACAGCATCACCATAAGATGCAAGCTTCCTACAAGTCATCAAGTATATGAAGGCAAGATTAGCATGTCTAAAAAGCAAGTTGTAGCTAATAATGGAATGTATTTGTCCATTATATTTATAAAATGTGAATCATGAATTATAAGCAATTAAATACAGTGCATTTGTGGAATGAATTTAAACATAAAATGATAGCTTGTATATTTAATTCATATTAAAAATAATATGAACTGAATGTTTTTTAATGTCCTGTTGCTATTCTACAGTATAAATTCATTGATTTGGTGATAAGCTTGAGATTTTGAGATGTTCACAAAACATATATTTTGGGATAGGATAGTGTCAGGAATAAACTAACTGTACAACATGGTCAGCCCAGACAGCTACCACCAGCACTGGAACCAGGCTATCTATCAATAAACTATATTTTTTAGTATATACATTTTAACACAAGAGCTATTTGATATAGAGGGGTTAGAGAGGAATATAATTTGAGGAAATGCACCTCCACTAGCATGGGTATAAATTGAAAATCAACTTTAGTGCAGCCAGCAGAGATTCAAATCTCAACCTCTTGGCCACTGGCAATCCAATCTAATGCGAGCTTGATGGCATTAATGTGGGTCAGTGAACTAAAGAGACAGAACCTGACCTCCAAACTGCTGCTGGAGGTAAACATGGCGGCGCACTGGAACAGTCATCTTACGACCTCTATATTTCTTATACACCAGTAGCATGTCAAGAATGTAGTCTGCACCATGAAGAGGATCCAGTCGATGGTAGCCATAAAGGATCTCTCGAAACTCTATCACTCGGCCACGCTGTTTAGAGTGCATGTTGATTGTGTCCATAACCTAAATAATAATTCAATGAGGAATTTAAGTGATCGTATTGGTAGCCATGAAATGTTTTTATTATAATAACTTCCATAACATTATATTACTACTATACAGTTTTAAAGCATTCTTGAACTACAAAAAAAAAGTATAGAAAAGCAGTTTTTAACTATATTTTTTTCCAAAGGATATAAACAATTTTTAAAATCTATGAAGAAACATTAAACCTTTTACTTTGAGTGAAAATAATAAACTTTTATTGGCATAGTTATTTAAAAAGGACTAAACAGATTTGCAACAAAAAAGTATAACAAATAAATTTTGATAATATAGTAGTTGTTATCCATATTTAGGCGACTGTGTTCATGTAGCTAGCCATGAGAGTAAATAAGGCAGTATGCAAGCTCTCTGCTTCTTTCAAACAACTTTTTACAACTTTTTATGCTTTAACAGATTTAGTTTATATCAGGGTTTGATAGATTAAAAAAGTGATTAATAATTATATAAATTGTGTACCAGTATGCTATATATATTTCTCAACTAAATCTTATTTGAGCTATGATTCACGTATGTAAATATTGTTTATTTACAGATTTATAGTTTTACTTTTGATGATAAGAAGAAGAGGGTCGGTTGTTTGACAAAAGGAAAATCCAAAGTATCCCTATATGAGCAATTTTATTTAAATTAGTTCAAAAACAATGGCTTAATCTATGGGAGTAGAAAAACACAACAATAAATAAGTTGCTGAAACGAAACACTAGTGTACATGGCCAAGATTTAAACTAAGACCCCATTGTCAACGGAAATTCGTTATAAGGTATGAGTGACAGTTTTGGCCAAGTGACCACTGATGCAAGTTTCGTGAACAGAAAATTATGTATTATTTTGTATAAGTTATTCTCATTTGACAAAGTTATTTTTTGATGGTTAGATGTATATACATTCAAACTTCTTGTATTAAAAACATAATTGAACAGTGATCTTTTCTAACTAAAGTATAAAATGTATTATTTTTATTTGATTTTTATTACCTCCAGGAAGCGTTGCAATGGTTTAAATATGAATTACCTACTTCGGTAGTGAATAGGCATGCTAATATTCAGTGCTACAACTGGAGACAGTTAAAAATAAGAGAAAATATTCCATTATTTACAGTATTATCTCTGCAGAAAAATACAATAAAAAAGTTGCTTTATAATCAATTATTTTTTATATTTGAAAAGTTTACATTTTACTAAATATGAAAACCATATAAAAAGAGTTTTTCAAAAACTAGGTATTCATAAAGTTCTAAAGATAAATTTGGTATATTAGGACCTACTGTATGAGTTGATTTGATGAAACTGGCATATTTCTACAGTAAAATTGGCTCCCCCTCCCCTTAAATATGTATTTTAGAAGGTGTACATTATAATAACTGTAAGACGTAGTTAAATGTTATAGACAAATGTTTGAAAAAAATAAACATTAAGAGTTTTAAGAATAAAAGAGCATGTATTACTCGGTGTATGGAAGTTGTTGAAGCGAAGGAAGTATGAAAGGATAGGGAAAGGTGGAGAAAGTTAGTGAGGATGGATTAAGAACGAAGTTTTTTTAGATATATTCACAGTTTCTTGCCTAACCTGTAAAAGAATTGCATTATTAGGTATGTATGTGTGTATGTATGTATGCATGTATGTATGTATGTATTTATGCAAGTAATCAAATATTTCTTTAAATAATTATTTGGTTGCAAGGATATAAAATTATTAGATAAACCTGGCCAAATATGGTGTGTTCAGGAGTGAACATGGAGCTTCTGTTCTCACCTCCCCAACGACATCTTCCAGTCCTTCCTTTAGTGGAGCTTCCATTCTGTGGCGAGGGTTGATGTTGGTGGCTGAGTAGATTGAACGAGATATGAAGTCCCACACTAGCACATCCTCAGTTTTGCGAGGGTGAAACTTGTTCAATCCAGGGGGATCACCTAACACCATATTCATAACTCATCAATTAATAGCTCAGACAAGACACAAGAGTTATTTAAAAATATATGTAGGCCTATCTTTAAAAGTGGTTCACTAGCAGATGAAGAAATGGTCACTAGTCATAAATTGGTCAATTTCAGCTTGAGAGACAGTGTAGTCCTGCTAATTAATATATACGCCATTAAAAAATTCAGATTCATATTCTAACCCTATAAACCAGGGGTTGACAACAGAATTATCTTGCCGCAATCTTCAGTTAATCGCATAACAAAATTACCTTGTCATGAAAAGACAAACTTTCCTTGCATTATTCCGCTCTGGTACAACTTATAAAATAGGGCCATAGCGTAATCTGTCAAGGTAGACTGCTACCTTTTAGGGTAAACAGAATGTACATTTTATTTATTTTATGTCTTTTATATAAAGGCTGGGGCATAAGTGAGTAAGAAAATATTTAATTTAAGGAATAAATACAAGATGTATAGAAAAAATAAATTAAAATAGAGTGGAGAAACAAAGGGTGATTCCAGGACCTTCGATAAATGTAAAAGTCAATCGGGGCCCAAAAAGATTGCCAACCCCTGCTATAAACAAATAGCTAAATGTGTATTTTAAAAAATCAAATGTCATGTTAATGGATTTAACATAGACTTTTTACATGAAGCTTATCCAAATTTCAATGTTAAAAGAATCCTCATTATTTTATAATTATCTCTTAAAATGATTTAGTGGCAACCTCAAAAGACTAATAAAATACATAATATAGGCCTATTATGTTTCTTTATGCAAACCATTGAGAAGTTAACAAATTAAAAGCTGAATAAATAATTTGACACAAACACCCTGCTTCCACAGTTTTATACAGCTACAGGAATAAAATAGAACTAAAACAAATTGCAAAAACTAGTTAGATCTATTTGAACATAGGGAAGGGGTGGTGGATTTAATAGGGTGCCTGAATTTTAAAATGCGTAGTGAGTTTTGTTTGATTACGACTTTCTTGATATGTTTATCAGTAATTAATTTCAGTCATAATTGATTGCTAAAATAATTCATTCTACAAGAAGATGCCAAGTAGTTAAAAAAAGAACCTAATCTGTGAAGTTTATTACCTATATATTATACATTTAAGATTTCATACATCTACTAATATTTATCTAACTATTGAATTTGAAATACAATTTTTTTTTATAATTTTAATAATTTTTTTCTGCCTTATAACAAATAGCTTTTGAATTTTTTTCTGCTTTCACCCTCTCACCCCTTCTCTGCCATTTAAGTAGGTAGATATATTTTCAATGATATAACTTACTATTTGCTTGTATTTAATTTTTAAAATGATATATGCTTTGGAAAGTTAGAAAGTTAAAGGAGTTGAGAAGTAACTTTTGTTTCAATAATATATATATTTTTAATTTTATGAGACATTTTGGTAGGCTTAGTACCACAGTACAAATATTATTTGCAATTTAATTTGAGGGGGAAGAATTAAGAAGTTAAACATGACATGACATAACATAAAGAGAATTGTACAGGCCCAATGAAAATCAAAGGTGTAGCTAACATTAAGAAGAAGGGGAGATTTATATTATAGATGAAGCCGTCTCCTTGTATATTAGATCTAGCTAATGACTAAGCATAGGTCTATATTATATACTGAAAATTGAAAAATGACTCCTGGACACGGGAATTGATCCCGGGACTGATTCCCGTGTCCAGGTGTCATTTTTCAATTTTCAAAATATGATATCTAGATGGAGTAATCCTCACTAAAAGCACAAATAATAACTTTGGCTATTTTATTTATAGGTCTATATATTTATCACCAATTTTGATGAATACAACACAACAAATTTTATCATGGTAGGTACTCACAGTAAGATATATATCGATTATTCCATTTTAAAACTAAAATGAAACTTAATCGTTTTCAAATTATTTGAACATGCACAATACACAAAACAATGTATTTAAGACTCAAAACTAAAAGTAGCCAACAATAATGGTTAGAAAGGCAATGCTCTAGTGTCAATTCAGGAAAATCTTTCATAATTCCAGAGTTCTTATACAAATACAAGCATATAAAAAAAGATTCCTGTAGACATATATATTAATAAAAAAAGTATGATCTATATTTGATTTGAATATATTACTCAATTAAATATTTGACTTAGCTTAGCATATTTTCTCACAAATTTGAAACTAATATAGGTAAATGTTTTTAGCTCAGGTAGAAGGGAAAGGTGCTTGTAAGTAAGCTACTAGCTATCTGGCTCATCCCCCCCCCCCTTCCTCCTGTTTCTCTGCAACAAAACAATTCCCCTAACCCCTTTCACAACCCCTTGACAGCAGTATTTGTCAACTCAATGAGACTAGCTTCTTCTCAAGTTCAATAGCAGTGCCCCTGGTGAGGGGAGGGCATATTAAAGTAGTAATGACAACTAGAACAAATTAAATTTGCTACTAAATGGGGTTTGTCTTGTCTCGATTGGGGAACTGAAAGAGAAAATAAATATTTTTCCCTCTACAGGAAGCACTGTGGTCAGTTTAGGTGTTGTTTTTAAAACTAATAATAGCATATATATCTTTGAGATTTATTTATCTTAACTGCCCAGTAGAAGGTTTGGAGAGACATAGTCTACCCTGACGCTATACCCCTGATGAAAACATAAATGGATAGCCTCCCTCAATGCACACTGTCGGGATTTGAAACTTGACCTCCTTGTCAGAGGCAGTAGCTATATATTAGCTAGTCCACTAGGTGGATTAAATAATGTTTGAAAAAAATGAGACAACAGAGCTTCAGTTGTTGACAAGCCCAAGTAATATAATCTGGCTCAAATATTGTGCGAATCCCTCTACTGCAAAAATTACCTGCATAAACAATAAATATAATAATGATTTATGCCTATTGATTAAATAAGTCTTATTCACTCAAACATTCATTCACTAACATGTCCAAATTATTATATTTGAAGTGACTGAGCAAAAATGTGCTATCGACATAAGATACAAATTTAGCAGAAACATCAACAAGTTTATTTCACATACTTCCTGTACTAACATATGACAATTTTTTTAAATTATTATTATCTAAAACCAAGCCGTAATGATAGATTTTAAAATCTCACAAGGAAGGTAGGGTTGGTCTTGGTCTGAATAGGGGTGGATTTCTGTATTTCGGTTTTCAAGGGGTTTTTACCCACACCGGCGCCCCATGGTCCAAGGTGTCAGGCTTGCAATGGACTGAATTGCTGATGATGGGGAGATCAATGTTCTTATCTTGGATGTGTACAGTGATGAGTGATTTTACCAATTGTAATTTATCAATGTGGTTTTTTCCTTCCTTTCTTCATGCTAATGGAGGTAGATTTCCTTTAATTAACCTTCCTCAACACTTCACCTTAGAGTAGCCTATGCCTTTATTGAACCTTTTTGGTTAGACATATTAATTAAAATAGAAATTCCATCCATTTTCTCTATGAATACTGGGACTGGTGACAACAATATACGATATTGGAGGACTCTGGAAAATATGATGCGGGAGACATAGTTTTTAGATGTTTTGAATTTTAAAAGACTTCAATAAGCTACTAGCTTATGCAATGAGGAGGAGTATAAATATTAAATACATAAATGATAGTACTTTTGGGGATGGGGTGAGGGTTTTGGCTTCAAAACCTGCCACCAGTCTCAATAAGACTCTTGCATTGATAATAAGTTATCATAACCTATTAATATCTCAACACCAGAATGAAGAGTAGTGTACATAATATTGCAATATAAATTGTACATATATAAAGGTATTGGTTAAGTTTTGAAAACTTTACAAAAATACAATGAAAAAGTGAGATTAAAATTATTGTAAATGTCAAGAGCTCCAACAACTTACTGAATACGGCTGTCTGTAAAGGTGTTTTCTCCCCCAATTCTCTTTTACTGGCCTGGATATCCCTCTCCAGCAAAACAAGCTCTCGTTGCAAGGCCTGGATCTTCAGCGACTACAAAACACAAGCACACTATGAGCAGTGAGCTAAATATGATATATCTGTCAGGTGAGTGTTGACAGCTCTGCTGGTTTACAAATGATCAGAATTAAAAAGTGTCTTATAGATGATGAGTAAATTAAACACAACTAAATAGTCCTCAGGGGGATTTACAGTAACGAGGCTTTGTGTAATTTGAGTGGTACTAAGTACTGTAGTGTCAATGTAGTTTTACTGTCCAGTCCTGGTTAACTACTAAATAATAATATAATATTAACACCACGTCTTACTACCCGTTCGGGTTATACGATTTAAGTACTAATTACGCTAATGGATTAGGAATTGGGAAGGTCGAATTAGAGGAAGTGAACCCGCATTTGCGTGGAAGTAGAGTGGAAAAACCACCCCCAGTTCCCCCGACCGAGATTCGAACCTCGATCTCCACGTCCTCAGCAGTCGAGCTCAACATGTCTAGCGCAACTAATAAAGCTCAACTCATTCTATGCAATTATTTATTGGTCAAATGACCACACAATTTTCTTAACAAGCGAATTGTGCAGCTAAAACTACATTAACCCTACAATGAGGGAAGGGGTATCAGGGTAGGCAATCGCCTTGGGCGACAGATTCAGAAGAATAGCAAAACCAAGATATATAAAGTGGCTTTATTTTTTTTAATGAATCTATTACCCATGAAGTAAGGATGTAGGTCATCTGAAAAAAATAAAGTTCTTCAAAAAGATGCATTTATATAGAATCGCAATTATATTTCTTAAAATATACTCTACCTACTTGATAAATTTTAATATTTTTCCAAATCTTCAAAAGAACTTTGAAGTTAAGTTCCAAGCTAGAGTTCACTTTAAAATGTCAAGACTCAAAAGATTTAAATGACCTAGACTTAAAGCATGAGTTGACATTGGTCACAAACTGAAAATTGAAAAATGACACCTGGACACGAAAATCGAGCCTGGGACCTTTGGCTTAGTACGCCAATGCTCTTACCACTGAGCTATCCAGGATTCGTCCTATGCCCAGGGTTATTCTTCACTCATATTTTAAGGCAGAATCTATGATGGACGTGCAGAAATTGTCGGTTACAAATGTGTGATTTTATTAAGATCACGAGCTATCAGATAACGCAGCCACCTTCAACTCGGTAGTTGGCTTATTGCTGCCATTTGTACAATTTTTATAATTGTACGGAATTGCATATTAATTAATCACATAGCCAAAGCTATTATTTATGCTTTTTAGTGAGGATTACTCCATCTAGATATCATATTCTGAAAATTGAAAAATGACACCTGCACATGAGAATCGAACCCGGGACCTTTGGTTTAGTACACCAATGCTCTTACCACTGAACTATTCAGAATTCATCTCGTGATCAGGGTCATTCTTCACTCATATTTTAAGGCAGAGTCTATGATGGACGTGCGGGAGCAATAAGCCAACTACCGAGTTGAAGGTGGCTGCGTTATCTGATAGCTTGTGATCTTAATAAAATCACACATTTGTAGCCGACGATTTCCGCACGTCCATCATAGACTCTGCCTTAAAATATGAGTGAAGAATGACCCTGGGCACGAGACGAATCCTGGATAGTTTATTGGTAAGAGCATTAGCATACTAAGTCAAAGGTCTTGGATTCGATTCTCGTGTCTAGGTTTCATTTTTCAATTTTCAGAATATGATATCTAGATGGAGTAATCCTCAATAAAAAGTATAAATAATAGCTTTGGCTATTTGATTAATTGGTCACAAAGTTGATTACACCTTAATTATTATAACCTCCAGAAGAAATTAATTGCAGGAGGTTCTTTTTACAAATAGAAGTCTTTGTTTTGCACTTATAATTACTACAAGTACCATACCAGTTGCTTACGCTGAGATAAACTTTTTCAAGTTAGAACTTATAAAAACCTACATTTTAAGCACAATGATTCAAGAAGGACTATGCAGACTTGTGCACTTATCTCTATTGAATATAAATTATCCCAAACAAAATGAGCTTTAATTATAGTTAGTAGAACAGTTTTATATGGTTAAAGCACAAAAAGTTATTTTTTTTAAACTATTTTAATTAATAGCAAAAATTATTTTCTTATATAAATACATGAATCATGTTTTTTTTTCCTTTTTTAATTTTTTTTAATGACAAATGGCATCATTTTCATACTTTTCTTAAGGCTGCAAAAGGGTATTAGTTGACGCTGGCTGGTACACTTCGTCTAAACTACCTTCCTTAGCCTCACCCATTACCCCTTTAATTAAGTCATTACTATCAAATAGTTCAAATAATAATGAAAAACAAGCTCATATATTATATTGAGAAGGTTTTAGAAAGGACTATTGAAAAATTGCACATTCATTTTTTGCGGTCAACAATAATACTAATAAACATATACTATACTAAGTGAAAGCTGCAGATCATTTAATATTTCACATATAGATAGGTAATTTTGCTAAGTGACAGAGTTATTCCTACCCAAACTATACATAAATACGCTGCGGTTGATCTTTGACTTTAGGGGACCAGAGATCAGTCCGGGTGGCTGCACTGAAATTGATTATTAATATCATGGCTTGCACACATCTCTCCAGAAAAATATCAGTGTAGTCTCTACTATATGATCCTCACACTAATTAGCTCTTAAATTAAGTAGTGTAGTGTTAACAATATCAGTAGATAAAAAAAAGTAATAACAGCCCTTTTAAAATACCAGGAACTAGCATTACCCTAATTATTACTCAGTGAGAGTATTATTATTAATTGATATTATTTTTAGCACCCACTTGTCAGACTCAGTGGTGCATCCAGCGAGGGCAAAAAAAACCTCTTTCCCCAATACAGTGAATAGTTGTAGTAAAAACTTGAATCATATCAAGTTGAAGTATAGCACTAAAGATTTGTTATATGTTTAGGCTACATTTTAAGGCCAGGCTAATGAGTAATGACTTGATATTCACACATTAAAGATGCTTCTAAAATGAGATGATAAAGGAGGTTTGGTGAGTTCAACTCCCCAGGAAATGTATTAAAAAAAAATTGTCTTGTTATTAAGATTTCAGAAGCCCCTTTACTACACCTGATTACACACCACGTTAGTACTGGGTAGCTTTGCTATGACTAGAATTCAAAATTGTATAGCTAGAAAACTGGCAAACCTAATTAAGTTTAGTCAATGTATTTAGGCCTTAGCGGTCTTAATGAAGCCGATTATGACATAAAATTTGTTTCAAACCCTTATAGTTAAAATCTACAAATAGGATGGCTACAATTTTCTCGCAAATTTTAATTTCTGTGAAATTTAGTAGAGCCTAAACACATTTAAAATTATCAGTAGCTAATAAATAGCAAATATCATCAGGATATTTATAATGTTGAAATAAAAGTGATTTTTAAACATTTTAATCTTCATCCTTTATTCATAAAACAAAGAGTGCCGATACTTCAAAAATTTGGCACATGTGAATGATTTTTAAAATTCTGGCTGCCTATGAACACAAACATACACAAGTCATTTATGGCACTTACATTTTAAAATAGCTGTCCTTAGTTAACATTAAAAAGACTCAAATTAGCTAGTGGATTAATTTAATATTAATGCATTTTCATTGCCTCTGGTAGTTGAGGGGCTATGTACCCCAGAGTCCCGTCTTGCTACAGTTTTGATTGTTCCCCAAAGTATATTTCTGGGTGTGCCACTGGTATGATGTGTATTTTTTTAAATGCTAATGTTGATTATGATCTTCCAATGTATGTACTAGTATATTAAAAACACAGGAAAACAAAATGAAAACTGTCTATAGGAGTCTCTGTTGATCCATTGAATCAATAGCTCCCAGAATAATACACCAATTCTAGAATGATTTAACAATATATTTTAGGCTACATAATTACCTATACGACAATCTGTATTTAGGCAGAATGTAAGGTTCTAACCTAAGAACTAGTCATGTTTTATATTTTTGTCGAAGTGTAAGTTTTTGTTTGCTCAAGATATTATTGGTACCTGGTATATGATAATATGCAAACAATCTGAAGGTCACAGTGAGAATGGACATTTGAAAGTTTAGGATGCCATCCAAAGAATGTAAATTAAATTCAAAATAAACATGTCCAATATAATCTTAAGTAAAGATGTACATGGTAAAATCCTGTTAAAAACTATTTATTTTATAGTTATAAGGGCTTTAAATAATAAATTATTTCCATAAACATTTTATCTGATATATATATATATATATATATATATAGTCTAGGAAAACAAGTTACCTGGGTGAAAATAAATATATCTTTAAAACAAAAAGCAGTTTTACTGTAAACCCAAAGAACATATATTACTGGCATTAATTTGAATGTTTATGGGAATTTAGTCCTAATTAATTTGTCTTCAACAAAATGTCCCTCCTTTTAAATATTGATAAGTGTATTTACCTGTGATTTATTTGAAATACTTACCAGTGAAGGCTTTCGGAAGTGCAGCATTGAAAAATAAGATAACAATGATAATAAAATAGTTTATTAGTGTTCTTGTCAGGTCTGATCTCATTTTGATTATTAAAGGTAGTCTAAAATTAACGACGCCATATGTATTTTTATGCAAGAAATCTTTTGTATTCATGTAAAGCCTGAATTGCTTGTAATATAAAAAAAATATTTGACAGTGAGTAGTTATATTATTTTAGTTAGTATGTACCAAAAATTATACAGAAAGGTTTTTGCAGAATAGCAATATTCAATAATTTTAGTTATTTTGTATAATGATTGATTACATTATCTTTCTAGGAAATACTGCAGATGTGTATTAAGTGCAAGTGTATATCTATCCATAACCCTTGATGACCTTCATAATATACTTGTGACTAAGTAAATGTATGTTAAAACTACATGTACATTATTGGATAACATCAAAGGTAAACAAAGTGTATAGTTTCTAATTGTAAAAGAACACATGGATGGAATGATAAAGCACAATATGTTCAAGGAGTATGTCATCACTATGCTTGTTTGAAATTTTATTTACCAAGATATATTCTTTGTCACCAATAATTTTGAACAATTTCAGATTTATGTTTTCATCCATAGTTATAATAAAATGTATAAAAACAACTTCCACAAATCTACTAATAACATATTTATCTCTCAAAATAATGCTTCTTCTTCCATATCTTCAATAATATATCTACTTAGTGATATTAAAATTATATTTTTACCTGGAATTTAAATCCTTAATTATTCATAACTTCCAATTTGACTTATACATTTATAAATGATGTTAAAAAATGTGATTCATATGATGGAGTAAAAACTATTAATAGAGTAAAAGTATATAGAGTTGGTGATACACACTCACTAACAATATGGCATTAAAAAGGAGCTAGTGATAGCAAAGGGGATGGGGGGCTAGTGTTCTAAATCTTTGGCCATTCGACCTTATCTCACCTCTACTTTCCTGGCATATGGAGGAATTAATTTCTTAGGTGGGGACACCATTAAAGCAAATTTCACTATCCTCAAAAGCACCAGAGTAAAATTCTCATGATACTTTCTGGGTCTTACAAAACTGTACCAACAAACGCGTTGTGTTTCACCCTAGGTGTTTGACGCCTAGACTTAGAGGTACAAGAGAGGGCCGCTGGATATTGGCTTGAAAAAGGGAAGTTAAACAAAGTAATAGACTTAACAACCAACGGTGTAAGTACCAAGGATGATATAAGAAACACCCTCCTGAGGAAGTGGCAAACAGACTGGGAAGAGAGTACCACAGGTAGAAGGACATTCCAGTTATTTCCAAATGTACAAGAAAGACTGAGAATGAAGCACTTTCAACCTTCCTCGGCAAGAAATACTGAGAATGAAGCACTTTCAACCTTCCCGGCAAGAAATACTGAGAATGAAGCACTTTCAACCTTCCCGGCAAGAAAGACTGAGAATGAAGCATATTCAACCATCCCGGGAACTTGTCCACTATATCATAGGGCATGGCCCATATCGAGCGTCCCTCTTTAGGTGAAACTTGAGTGAAACTAGTCTTTGCTGTTGCGAAGGAAAAGTGACACTGGAACACGTGACCTTGGAATGCATATTTACGGAAGTGGAAAGAGCGGAGCTATTAATGCCTATACAGGCCAATGCCATATTCAATATATTAAGGGATGTGGACCGGTGGAACTAACTCGACGAGATAGAGGACAGGGTATCAAGGGCAGAAAGGGACAGACATATGGACGAATTTAAAGAAAGAAGAAGACAAAGACAGGACCAAGACTTGAGACAAAATAGACAGGAAGAAACAACGGAGGAAGAAGTGGCGAGTGAATATGATGGAGATGGAGAAGGAGAAGCAACATCAGACTCAGACGAGACATTACCAAACTAATGAAACAAAACTCAGAAAGTGTAATAAAAGGGAAGGGTAGACTAGATCTTGATGTACTCTGGATATATCTAGAGCTCTAGCCGAGGGAAGGGGCCTCAAGGATACCGGTGGTGGGTATCGCTGATGAACCCAAAGATGCCTGGAATACCAGCTTTAGTAGAAGGAAAGTAATGAGACGTCGGAAGTTGTTCCTTACTCGAAGAGCCCTGCCCTCTTGGAAACAAGCGTGATGCTGGGCTGGAGCTATCGAGCACTCTGTGGATGTCGACTGGCCACGGTAGGAAGTGACCAGAGAAGAAAAATAAAATGGTACTCCCTACAAGGAAAAGATTTAAACTTATTGTGTAGAAGATGGCATTAGTTATAACTCATAAGCTAGGTTAAGTTAGATTTAAGTTCAAAGTAGGCATAGCAAAATGAAAAATGTACATAGCCAAAATAACTTCAATAGAGAAAGAAGGACAAGTATAATTATAAGTCATCATAAATTAAAAAGTGTTTTGATACATAGTAGATGGAGCTGCTAACTCAGGTAGGGCGCCTCCCCAGGTGGAGAATAGGGGGATGCTCTCCTCCGCTTGAAGTCCTAGGGGCTCTAGAAACATGGACACAGGCTGAAACTGGGGGATCAAGTGGGGGAGGGTACCGGGCAATTAAAATACCCGGGGTGAACCAAGAGACACAGGTTGAGGTAAATTGGTAATAACAACAAGACAAGAATGAACAAAGCAGAATAAGTCCTGATTCATAGTAAAATAAGATGTCAAGAAAAATGTATAAGGAAGTTTAAAATAAAAAAAATTAAAAATCTCCAGATAGGGGAACTCTCGCCACAACTGTAAGGTGCCCAGTGCTCATTGGAAACTGTGAGTAGTGACTGGGAGTGCCAGGGGTGAAGGGTACTGGGTAAACTAAAAATACCCGGAGTGAACCGAATGGAAAGATACAAAATAATTAGGGGAAACAAATTAGAACTTAGTTATTAAGAGCTAATATCAGATTAGTTGATTAATAAAAGGAAAAATAAAATAAATTGGGGAAATTAAAACAGTAGGAGTTAGGACTCGGGTTAAATTTTACAAGCCGAGTTAAATAAGTCAGGGTAAAAAAAACTCAGATGATAGGATGATATGTGGGAATGATGATGGTGGAAAGCAGAAGTGACCTACAGTTTAACGTGGGTTCTAAACCACACTCTACATAATCACAAAGCGTGAAAGCACATACTTTTCCAGAGGTGAAGGAAGGGTTTGGTTATCAGATAAATCTGTGCTGGGACCGAGATTTGAGCCCCGGGCCCCCAACACAGAGGTATTACACCTTACCCCTAGACCACCAGATCCCCAGTCAAAGCTAGTGCTTGTAATTTAATAAAATTGCTACTGTGAAACTTAATGTAGACTTTATACCAGTAAAACCTGTACCAGTGGGCACTAGAACTAGATGTCAAGCACATCTAGTCTGATTTTACAGTGACGGAGAGGTCGGGGTTCTAATCCTAACAGAGTGTATTGAGGGTATTTTTTCTCAATGGTTCGCCATATAAATGCAGGCACATTATCTTAATTATTACTTATAGTAAAGAAGTAAAATTAAATATGTATAGCATGGATGGATAGGATATATATAAACAAATATGTAAAATATGTAGTTTTTGATGTAGGGTGGATGTGAAATATGTTTATTTGTTGTCTGATATGATATTCACACCAACTAAGATAGGATCGGCAATATGTTCAGCTAATTTGTTTCTGCCACATGATATCGGAGTAATATAACGGGGAGAGGAGGCTAATTAATAATGTATTCAAGCATGACAGAATCTGAGGACTTTATTGTGATATATATATATACAGCAGTGGCGTAAGAGATTAAGCTTACCCCCCTCCCCCACAAGATTTATTTTCAGACCCTTTTTTTCAAGTAATCTAACAACACCTTAATAAATGTTATAATAAATAGTTAATAGTCCTAAATAATTACCTATTTAGTAATCACACCTTATAAAGACTGTTTTAAACTAGGTTTGGTTTTGGGAACGTCATCATTCAGTCAGCTTGACTGCATGAAGATTTTTAAAAAAATCTGCGCTATTTAAAACAGAATGAAATAATTGAAATAATACTATAGCTTAGTTATAACTTACAACACTATATGATAAAGATATTCAACTATCTAAAGACCTGGGTGTTACGCCACTGACATGTAGGACAGTTAAACAGACCAATCAACTATAGGTACCAGGTCAAATGTGAGAGCACCAAATAGCAGGCATTTAATTAATTCATTTTACCAGACTTCGATATTTAACAAATTATTAAGTATTATACTACACACAGCCCAACCCAGATTTCAGTCAAATAAACTCCATTTAGTTTTAAATGTCGTCCACAGTTCCATCTTTTGAAGCCAAAACTATGTTTTTTGCAGGGAGACCTTATTTTATCAATCATTGGCCATGGAGACATGTGTATTTTCATATTCCTGAATGTATGCAAGTATGACTTAGCTAAAGGACAGAAGTGACACATTTATGGTTATGTATCTGTATCGTCCTGAATGTATGCAAGTATGACCTATCCCAAGCACAGAAGGGATACATACATGTGTATCCGTACCTTCATGTAGTTGTGGATGCGGTACATGTTGGTGTGTTGTTTGATAGGGTGCAAGGTGATGGCGTGATGAACCTCTTTCTTCTTCAAACTGCCAGTGAATGCCTCGGAACCACTCGAGTTGTGGTAAAGGATCGTTTGCATCTGGAAACAAACACATGTAGGTACTAAAACAGGTTTAAAATAAACCCTTAAAACCAACGACGTAAAAAGCTAATCGCTCTAGTTTGAAAATGTTAGTATATAACCAATAAAAGTTTATATACGGATATAAGGGGGGGATATATTATCCTTTATAGACCCTTGCTTAACAGCAGTGTAAAACACCTGCTTCGGTGGCCACGGGGGCCAAGGCGTCATTCTCGCAAAAGAACGAGACTACCAATGACAGAGAGATTGGAGTTCAAATCCCGGTCGGTTGTATATTGTGGGTGGTGTTTCCTAAATTGTTTTTCACACTCCATCCACGCAAATGCGGGATGTTTTTGTCAATTCCATTTCACAGCCCCCAATGTCCTGGGCCTGCCTCGCCTGTTTCACCTGCCTAGTTACGGCACTGTTTTAAACTAATGCTGGCCGGACTTATTTCTGCCCGATTCCCCCATAGATATAATCGACTCTGTGTCAAATTACACCTATCTTGACCTTGTTTCATTCATTTTGAAGAGAGACAGTTAAATTAAAGGAGGCTTGAAAAGCGCTTCCTTTTGGAATTAATCCTTAATCCACCTCTTCCCACATCATAATTATAGCCAACGTGTCTTAAAGGGGATTGAACAGTGACTAAGGCATAAAACCTCACTTACCTCCAATATTTTAGACATTTTAGGAAAATAAACCTTAGCCATGACAGCGTTGGCTCATCTTCGAACCCCCAGCCAATTAGCTCCAATGTTTTTATTATTAAACTAAAAAACCTATATTTATATACAAAACTGTCCTTTAAAATTAAAAAAAAACTCTTGTACTACCGCTGACAAAAAAATTAATAGGTAGACTACAACTAGCCAGACGTATGAAAGGTAAAAAGGAAAAAACACGATAGTGTGACATTTTTTTGAAAGCCTTCTCTCTACCTTCTTTCTACCTCCTAAAGATGTCCTTCTAATGACGTCACTCATCGACATTGATTTGTTTATATCATTAAATGCTGATAAGACCACTAACCTATTTTTATAAAGGTTATCATTAAAGTACCATGAACTATTTCCCCTCTACAAACAAATTTTCATAGAAATGACCTTATAGAAAAAACTAACCATACTGGTTAAAAGTTTTATTAGTGTTATTTTATAGGTACCTATTAATATTATCTATCAAACGTGACACCCTGCAGATCTCATAGCTTGGCGTATGGATACGTGAAAGTAGGTCTTCTAGTATATGTCCTAGCTGTCAGATAAGGAAGCGCCTCCCTATGAAGTTTGGTAAGTAATTGAAATGAAGTTCTGGTCTAGGGGTAAGGTGTCAGACTTCTATGCTGGCGGCCGGGGTTCAATCCTCGGTCCCGGCAAAGATTTATCTGATTACCAAGCCCTTCCTTCACCTCTGACAAGACATCTTGTGAATGTGAGGAATGCCAGGTCTCCACCGTGGTTCGGATTCCACGTTAAACTGTAGGTCCTTCATTTCATCTCACAATCACCCTACCATTACACTTTAGCGTAAGTGCGTATAACCCGAACGGGTAGTAAGACGCGGTGCTAATAATAATAATAATAATAATAATAATAATAATAATAATAATAATAATAATAATAATAAAATGAAGTTAACCTTAATGTAACATAGTATCGGGTATAAAATCTCTGTTTACGAATGTTTTCTAACTACGTAGCCTAATGCATCAAAAAGGTTAGTTGTTAGTTGATCAACATGATCTCCGGGTTTCTATAAATATAAAGTGAAGATGATGATTCAAATTTTTCAACATTTTACTAAGAACTAGTATTAAATAAATGGTAAGGTGCACCGCACTATTTTCTCGCTCCTATGCTTAAAAATTGAGATATTTACTTCAATCTCGTCAGATGTGTGAAACAAAATAATATACATTGTTGCAGAAACTTTTTTTAGCACCACGTCTAGTAATGGAACATTAATTAACATTAGCAATAGAAAAAAAGATAATCACATTCCACCAAAGTGCATAAACGAAGTAATATTAACTGTTACAGAAACAGTAAGAAAAGAGGAACACCATTGTTCCCCAAAGAGCATAACAAATTTCCCATTTCACCATACTCAGTGGCTGCGTGTTCTAAGACGCTACTCTCGCAGTTAGCTAGAATACTCGATGACGAGGAGATTGAGGTTCGAATCTCGGTCGGGTTTACTGAGGGTAGTTTCTTAAATATGGTTTTCCTCTCTCCTTTCACGCAAGTGAGGGTATACTTCCTCTAAATATACCATTTATAATCCCTAAACCCACTAGCGTAATTAGTACATAAACGTATAGCCTAAACGGGTAGTAAAAAGCGCTGCTAAAATAAATAATCAAATTTCAAAGACCTCCATAAGAAATATATATAGGTATTTGGAAACTATTGGTTTTATAAACATATAGTACTTCAAATGAAAGATTTTTATATTCAATAGTCCTAAATTCTTTTCGATACCTAGTAAGTTATTTCGTGTCTCAAATAGATGCGGAGATATGATTGAAATTGGAAATTTCCGCTTCTGTAAAGTACTCAAAGTAAGGTTCACGGGGGAATAAGAATAGTCATTTTTCTTGTTATATTAAACAATGCCTGGATATGAATTTTAATTAAATCGTTATAACCAACTTTGAGAAAGGTTAGATATCTAATTTTAAAAACTCCTCGGGGAATCCTTTGAAAACCCTAGGTACCAAGTTTTATCCTGATCGGTAAAATGGTTTCAGCTCTAGACCGAGGTACAGACAGACAGGTGGCATTGCAAAAAATAAATAAAAAAAAATCGCCAAAATCTCAAGATCAATTTTTTTTACGGTCAAAATACCTTTTCTCTCCGAGGAGTTGCAAGAAAGTAAATATGAATATCGAGTCAAATAATAATATATAATGGCAAAAAGTACTAAACTAAAATTTGAAGTCTGTGTGTGAACAAATGCATTCAAAAACTTTGTGGACATAGGGAGCATGACTTCTCTTTCTCACCAAACTAATAGCCTAGGTAGGTTTTTACTAAATGGTTTTCCGCTTTCCCGCCACGCAACTACGGGTTCACTTCTTCTATATTAAATCTTCCCAATTCCTAACCCATTAGTGTAATTAGTAATTAAGCGCATAACTCGAATGGGTAGTAAGACGCGGTGCTAAATAAACACATAAATAATAGCTTAGGTACTCTTTAAATTGAAAAATGACACCTTGACACGGGAATCGAAACCGGTACTTTTGGCTTAGTACAACAATACTCTAACCACCGAGTTATCCAGGCATCATTCCGTGCCCAGGGTCATTCTCCCCTAATATTTTAAGGTGGAGTTTGTGATGGACGTGAGGAAATTGTCAGCTACATGTGTTTGTCCCGGTGTCATTTTTCAATTTAAAGAATATTATATTCAGATGCGGCTACAGCCGTAATTATCAAATATAATAGCTTTCCTATTTAATCCGTTATAATAGCTTAGGTTTTAACTTTTCACTGGATGTTATTATAGTTTATCCATTATTTCCTTCATGTTGAGATAATGGGACAAGTCTTTTCAAACAACAGTGGAGTCTAAAGAATTTGGCTTAAGAAAGATCATAATATAGTTTTGAAAACCTTTAACTATAAAAAAAGAACAGGGCTGTACCCAGACATTTATTTTGAAGGGTGCTATGTAGCCATTGTATAAAAAACAACTAACACTTCCCCCTCTAAATCAAGAATAAAGGGAGGAAAAGGTCTTCATGGCGTCAAAATTGTGAGAGTTTCTGATGCAGCTAAAGATTTCACTATGTCCCCCTACAAAATAATCATGTCTCAAACAAAACAAAAAAAGTTAGCCTGCATCTATCGCAGGTAACCTTCATAGGCCTGCTGGGCCAATCTGTTCGGCGATCGGCAAACTTCGACCTTGTCATGCTGACGCTGTGACAATATTGGTTCGCGGTAATCTTGAGTTTTTGGGACAGTTGAAACGTTAGTAAACAATAGTTTCTAGCGACTGATGACTTTGGCAAGAAAAGTCAATTCACATCAGTTGTTACAGGGGTAAAACGAAACTACCAGACGGATGAATAAGGAACGGTTTTCAGTATATTTTCCAATCGTAAGGAAATACTAAAATTACCGCGGATATACACTAAGTCATACATTGTACTTGTCAAGTGACACTGGGTATCTAGAGATAATACCAAACTGGGTTAGACAAGATGATTTTGGACTGTCTATTGTTCTGTATATAGGAGTCAAACAAAACAAATAATGTAAAAGTTATGGTTCCTTTTTTGGTTCACCAATTAAACATGTTAAGGTTACAGTTCTGGACACTTAATTTTGAAACGTGCGAGAAAACTCGTAAGTTAGGATCTCGCAAACTTCAGGATATACCAAAACAAATCTAACTTTGTAAGGTTTTTACTACATGCGAGCAATCCACTAGCGACTCGCAAGCCGCACGTTTCAAAATTAGGATACCTGATTCCGGGTAAAGAAAAATAAGAGTTACTGTTATTTAGCATTCTTAATTGGGTTCTGGTTATTTTTATATACTTTATTTAATAGTCATACTACCATTATAAAACTCGTAAATATAAAAATATATTAAACATAATTTACAACAAAATAAAGGTTATTTATGTAAAAAAAACTGCACAATTATTTAAAATATATAATATGCCATCTCCTCAGGAGATTGTTTTCTATATTTTTTGCTTTCCATACCTCAAAAGAATGATACAAATTTATTTAATCTTCCAAATTATTACCTAAAAAACAGTATTAAAAAAATTATTAATATAGCTAATGCTGGTTTGGTGTAGCAAAAACAGCTAATTCTGAGGAAAACAAGGAAATAAAGTGTATGATTCTAGTTTAATTGTTTAAGGAAATTAAATATTTAAAAAAATTAATGTTTATAGTAAAAAACATTATTTTTGGATTGACTAAAAACCTATTAAAGTAATGTTATGACAATATTATAAATTTCAATTTGAACATTTGTAATTTGAATTTCTTAATTTAAATAAATTTCTCATTATATATTATTCATTTCACCCCAACTATCAAATTATTTTAACAGTTAGTTATTAATCGAATAAAAAAATCACTTCTGCACTGCACACAATGTACACATTTTATGGACTACTTCTTACTTAATATTTGGAGTCAGAGAGTAAAAAGTCTTGAACTACCACCCCACTCATACCCCTCCCTGTAAAGTGGCCAGTCAACAACCACACACATGGGGTGGGAATGTATCTCATCCACTGAATCACCTCTGTATATTAATTAAGTGCTCACAATCATGTATCAAGAGACTATTAATTTTTAGAGAGAGAAAGTGCACCTGTATTGGCTTGGAAAGAGGATGGAGACCTACTTTAGGATGAAGGGAACCGCAGGATGAAGTACTCGCTTAAACCGGCCAGAAATGAACCAAGGCCTCTCTGGCCAGCCAGTGGGACAAAAGCCGGCCGAGATTTTATCTTAGAGAGTAGAAACAAAATCACAATTAAACCTCAATATCTGAACGCAGTGTTTCCCGCCAGTAAATAAACAAGACTAGCGGTGTCAGTTCTCACGATTTTTCAAACAGTTTCCAGAGGTGGTGGTTGTGCTTAGAAAAACACGTGTCTAAGAAGACAAGCGTTGTTTCAACAATTCTAATTACAACTTTAAAACTAAAAAAAAAGTAGTTGCATAAGCTGGTAACTTCCAAGTAATAAGGTAAAGTTCCCTCTGTTCCACTGGAACAATATTAATATTTAGCACCGCGTCTTACTACCCGTTCGGGTTATACGCTTTAACTACTAATTACTCTAAGGGATTAGGAATTGGGAAGGTTTAATTAGAGGAAGTGAACCCGCATTTGCGTGGAGGGAGAGTGGAAAACCATTTAGGAAAAACCACCCCCAGTTCACCCGAACGAGATTCGAACCTCGATCTCCCCGTCCTCAGCAGTCGAGCTCAACGCGACAAACGCGTTAGCCAACTACGCCACAGAGGCGGGTTCCACTGGAACAACAAGAGTGTAATAGTGCTGCTTTTAACCGTGGTGCAGAGCGTTCCATTCACACTGAACATCACATACTGGCAGCGTCACGTAAAAACATGTTCCATATAGTTTAATAAATAGCATTCATACTGTGTGACGTCGTGGATAGTAACCTGCAGAGAGCTGCAGACAACCTCAAGTAGAATGGTTGGCGTGTGTGAATCTGTACGTTGATGATCCGTTCTAGTAATGTGAGCTAAGATGCGTCAGTGTACAGTAGTCATTCGTTCGCTCTGTGCCTTTAAAAAAACTTTAAAAATTGATTATGAACTTTTAATTGAAGACTACCCGATATGGCCAGCAAGAAAGACACAAAGATACCATATGAAGAAAAATCTACAAGGTACTAAGCTGTCCATAAATTATCTATCTATCTTCTTTCCATAAGAATAATCCACTTTGAGAACTGAAGACAGTTTTATCCGTTTCACATATGGAAAATTCCGAAGCTGTTGCACTACTTCTACCTTGTCAGTACCTTTCTGGTGGATCTAAATGTTTGGCTATAAATTCAGTCCTTAATATATTTGTGCAGACTACACACAATACAATAATATATCGTAGTTTTTTATACACATCCTCAGGTATGGATCTGAAATCTGGTCTGAATTTTTGAGTCAAATGCCCAAATGAATTTTCAGAAACTCGTCTAGCACAGGATTATAATTTATATTAATATCTCCATTTATTTTAGAGGGAAATATTTTTCTCAGACAATACTGTATGGTGCTGGAGTTTCAGAGAAATTATTATTCTTTGGCACATTAAATTTATTTTGTTAAAACGCTTTTCAGAAATTATATTGTGAGAAAATTCCACCATCACTATTTTTCCCGTAAGAACCAACATCAACAGCAGAAAACTTGTAATTTGCATCAACCAAAGCAAGCAACACAATATATAAGGTGAGTTTATAGTTGAAATACAGAAAACTACTGTCTTGTAGTGCTAATATTTTCACACATCTATACTATTATTATTATTAGCACCGCGACTTACTAACCGTTCGGGTTATACGCACTTACGCTAATGTGTAATGGTAGGGTGATTGTGAGATGAAATGAAAGACCTACAGTTTAACGTGGAATCCGAACCACGGTGGCGGCCTGGCATTCCCCACATCTATACTTACAAAATAACATGTCCTGACTGACTGACTGATTCATCATCGCCGAGCGCAAACTATCAAGGCTACAAGCATGAAATTCGGACTGTATATTCATTTTGTTATGTAGGCACCCACTAAGAAAGGATTTTAGAAAATTCCACCCCAAAGGGGTCAAAATAGGGGATGATAATATGTATGATAATATGTATGAAAGTCCGTCATTTTGAAAGTTACATAAACAAAATTTTGTATTTCGGTTATTGACGTAAAACAAATAAATACGTGTTTCAGGAATTTTGGAAATTTTATTTAATAAGGGATGAAAAAGGGGGTGAAAGTTTGTATCGGACTTGCATTATTTTTGATCTGAGGTCAAGTTATGGTCATCAACGTAACGTAATATTTTAAATTAATCTGTAAATACATATGTATATTTTCATATTTGTATATAATAAACTTCCACGCGAGCAAAGCCGCGGGCAACAGCTATCTAGTTTCTCATAAAGTACTCCTGGAAATATTACACACCTTCCAGAAATACTGGCCAGTTCTTACCAAATTCTTTTCATTTGGGGGTGGCATCACTTCAGCAAGAATAATTCTACAGTAAAATGTCCCAGTCGATAACTGAACGCTATTGTTCGCAGTAAGTCTCTAAGAATCTGAAGAGAAAACTACGGGGAAACAGTAGGAATCTAAATTAAATATTTTGAAAACCCAAGAAAGTCATGTTGACCACTCTACCGATAAGCTTTAGGGTAGTTTTACTGAAAAGGTTTACCACTCTTCCTTCAAGAAATTGTGGGTGCACTAACTCTCCGCAGACATGTCAGACCAGAGATAGGGAACGTGCGGCCTTAGACCTCATGCAGCCTTTTGAGATGTCCAATGCATCCTTTTCCCCCATATTTGGTCAATAAAGTGTCTTCATAGTTTTTAAATGCTTCATTCTCAAACGGCGTCTATCTTAACTAATTAAAATTAAAAAATCGTTATTTAAAACCATAATGTTAAGCAAATAAACCGCTCTTATTGATCTATTTATACACATATGGTGCACTAACATATTATAAATTTGTCACCAGAGACCAATATGAGCCCTCGGCGCAACGTCAATTTGATTCGAAAACATCGATTTAGTTTCGCACCTGTGTTGCTAGTTTAGGAGTCCAGTATAGTAATTAAATATTTGAATGTGGGGAATGCCAGGTCACCACCGTNCTCCACCGTGGTTCGGATTCCACGTTAAACTGTAGGTCCTTCATTTCATCTCACAATCACCCTACCATTACACATTAGCGTAAGTGCGTATAACCCGAATGGGTAGTAAGACGCGGTGCTAATAATAATAATAATTAAATATTCTCTACTATTCATATAACCGTTACGAACAGCCAGAAAAACATCTCCATTCTAAATGTCACTTTTCTTTGACTATTTTATTTTTATTTTTTAAGTACTTGAACTTTTTTTAGTACAACTTTAAATTCAAATACGTCTTTATTTTAATAATTCCTTTCGACTTTCTTCATTTCACTCATTCCAAAGTATGAGTCCATGCTTTCACCGCTCAAGCCTTGAGATGATCTAGATATCCGCACCTCAAGTAAACGAATTGGAGATACCCAGACAACTGGGAGGAAGTTTGGGACCTCATAACGCCTCGAGGGTAGCCATGGGCTACGAAAAGGTCACACGCAAGGTTGGGTGTGATACTCGGTAAGTTGCCTCTTTATAATTTTGGAAAAGTTTACTGTACATGAAATGTGCGGCCTAATGTCAAAAGGTTCCCCCCTGATAAACTATGATAACTCAGTGAAGTATGCTAAATACCATCCAGATAAGATAATCTAGATATCAATCTGAGAAGCTAAGATACCTAAGACATGTATGTTGAGCCTCATTATAATGTTAATGTAAGATACCTGATTCAAGTAGGCTAAGCAACAAAAATATACATGCAACGCACAAAAATGATAATCTAAGATAACTGAGTCAGGTATGCAAAGCCTCATTCTGATTAGCTAGAATACCCGAATCAAGTATTAAAACACCTGTCATACCTGATCCAGGTATCCTGAACACTAGGATAAATGAAAATGACTTAGATAGACATGCCAAAAATCCCGATAAGCTGGAATACCTTAACCTGATCATAAATCTGATAGCCTATGTTTCCTGTTCCATGTAACTTATAATAAACACCATTATGTTAAGCATGGACACCTGGGACAGGTATATTAGACACCATCAGGCATTGATAGATAACTGAGCAAGGTATGAAACACTATTACGCTTAAGTAAAATATGTTAAACACAATCCTGATAATACAAGTATGGTGCATACATTTCTAATAATCTAGTATGCCTGGGAAAGTCATTATCAAACCAGCAGAAAAATATATGAAACCCGATTCAGACATTTAAACTTTTATCCTGATAAGCCAGGGCATTGAATGTAAGAGAGCGTAGGAAAGTTGTGGCTATGGGAATGAGGTTTATGAGGAGCATGCTAGCGGTCACGAGGAGAAACAAGCTTAGGATGAAGCTATCCGGGAAAGAGTGGAAGTACAGGGAGTAGGTATATGAGCTCGTAGAGGAAGCAAGACTGATAGGGCATGGTAATAATTGTAATGATAATGGAAAAGGAGAGGACACCAAAGAGAATGATGAGATAAAAGTGTGGAGGAAAGAGATCACAATGGAGACGAAGAAAAATACGGTATGAGATAAGAGCAAAAAGGGAGTAAGTGATAGGAGAAGAATGGTGGCAAGATAGAGGAAGATGGAGGCATTTTACTAAACTTACCCGGCCATAGGCTGAAAACAGATGGTGATGATGATGATGGAGACGATGGTGATGATGATGAAGCCAAGACCAACTAGGAAGTAGATATAATTTTAAGGGAAAGACCCACATTTGGCTGGAGGGAGAGTGGAAACCTAATTATAAAAAAAATATTCTCAGTGCACCCGGCCGAGATATGAGCCCCGTCCTCACCGAGAAACCCAACTAGATGAGCATGACAGTTCACACATGCTCACTGATACGAGTTTGTTTGAGATGATAGTAACTAAGATATCCTTACTACCGTGAGCTTGAAACTAATGTAACTTCCTTCTTTTGGTTGGAACTACAACTGGGATTCAAACCAGAGATACCTAACGACTGATTATTGGTTATGAATCCCGACTGCTCGTCTAATGGTCATAAGTTCGATCCCCAAGTACTTGCACCAATTCTCCTAAAGTCTAAGGGTACGGCCAGACTGAGCGAGTGAGAGCGCGAGTGACTAAAAGATAAAATAGAACACATTGGTTGTATTGAGAGGTGGCCAGACTGGAGCGAGCGCGCTTGAAAGATAGAACTGGTTCTATTTTTCAAGGACCCGGTACAGTCTAGTTTACAGGCGCTAGGCAATATTATTGTTTGTTGGTTCATTGAGTGTTAGGAAAACTTTTCATTTTTACATTTCTATTACTATCGATAGGCTTAGCACACTTTCTAATAACGGCCTAATTTAATTGGTAAGATCTTAAACCACACCTTTATATATACATATATATAAATTATGTCTTAAAATACTTCCAATTATACAATCAAAGTAGGCCTTTACAAATAAGAATCACCATTAGCCAGGATAGAGGAAGGGAAAATCACAACAATAAATCACTTGTCAAAAACCACCCTCAGTCCACTGAGCCAAGATTCGAACCTTTGCCTCCTCGTCAACAACTATCGAGAGCTATCTGCTAATCACGCGCTCGCTCGCACGCTTGTCAGTCTGCCCAAATCCTTAGACATAAAGCCCGCAATGTACCAGAATACCAATAACAGAGAGATGGAGGTTCGAGTCTTGCCCAGGTTCATTGAGAGTGGCTTTCCAAAAGTGATTTATGACTGTGGTTTTCTCATTCCCTTTCTCCAGTAACGCGGTTGCATATCATCTCTAAGGTACGCCCTTCATGACTAACCAATAGCTTGTGTTAAAACGTTTGAACTAAAATAAATCTCAAGAAGAACTTACAATCGTCAGTTTTTCATCAGTATGCATTGGTGCTAGTGAGAAGAGAATTAGCATCAGTGGACACGCGGACTATGGCGTTAACCCCATAAGGTCTAGTTTGACGGTGTCGGGAGGTAGAGGTTTAAATATAGGCTGGTGTATTTAATTATTTTTTCCCCAGATGGCTTTCCATCCTCCTCAACACGCGAATTGAGGTACAATTTCTCTTAGTTTTGCCTTTCCCATTTTTACCACATTAGTAGGAACACGCGGATAACTCTCAAATGTAGTTATAAATTTGAGACGGATTTTAAAAATTGACAGCTCAAGTTAGTATAATTTAGGTTAATTGATTTAATAATGTTGAAATAGACTATCCCTGTCCTTAAAATAATTAGATATTATAGATACAGTTCAATTTTAGAAGGAAGTGTCTTTAAGAAAATACAAAGATATTTTTACGATCAACATTGATAATGATAACTTTTTAATATTTTATCAGTGTTATTTTATAGATATAGAAAATAAATATCAAAACTGACAGATGCAGATAACATGAGCTTAAATATGAATACGTAGACGTAGATCTAGTTACTTTTTTAGCTAGTGGTCTAACATGTTACTATCGTGTTATACTGGACTGTCGGGTAAAGGAAAGACGGGGTTTAGATCCTACTCAGGTACAATGAGGGCATTTTTTCCTAAAGGTTCTCCCACTCTCCCTCCAAGCAAATGAATGCGAGTTCGTTTACTACAGTAATTACCTTCTTCATCCCTATACCATAAGCGTAATTAATGTAAGTGTGTACTCCAAACGATTAAGAAGACGTGGTGCAATTGACTTTTCTAGATGGAAAATAAGGCTCTTAATATGCAAAGTGGACTTTTTATTTTTAAACTAGAGACTAGGTATTTTCTTTAAACTGAAACGTTCAGGTTTTTTTTTATATTCTCTTACAAAGAGGTGAAATAAATGCCAACTAAGGTTTTTTCCTCCACCCGTGAGGTCAATGGCAGTGTTCCTCCTGCAGATGTGAAACTATTTATATAGCCAATTGTATGTCTCCCTCCTAATGAATACCCTTCTACATCTGCAAGTCACCAAACTCCCAACTTCCGACAAGCTATTTCCTCGTTCAGCACCCGAACTAGTGGATACGATAAGCTCACTAGTCAACAGTATTAGAAGTGGTCTGATCATCGTCATTAGGTGATGAGAGGAAAATGCCAATGACACACAAAAACATATTTCCGGTCGATTGCGCGTGGAGACGAATCAGCGCATCGTTGGCCGGCCGACACGTACATAATTCGGCGTATTTGCTGGATGGCTGTCCTGCACGCATATAATTATCAACGAAGTACCAGGAGTAGAAATCCACGAGTAGAACTACTTTACACTCTAAGTGTCAACAGGTGTAGACACACACTTATCTTATCCACAAAAATAAAAATTAAGAAATCTAGTCGGAAATAATGTAAAATACATACTTTTAAACGATAAGTATTATTTTAAATTTTAANCTAGTCGGAAATAATGTAAAATACATACTTTTAAACGATAAGTATTATTTTAAATTTTAAAATCTTTGAAAAAAAAAAAACACTGTATGAGAGGACCGGAAAATAATTATCTGTAAAGAGGAAGCACTAAGGCGCAGAGAAAAAAACAACAACTAATATACGTACAATTATTAGTTGTGGTTCCAAAATACAACATGGTGGTCCAATTTGCGATCTATCAATTGAACTAATTGTTTTACAAAAATGACATAGTCGGTGACTCACACACCTTAGTCACAAGATTGGGCTCGGAACTTTTTGGTGTATTCTTATTATTGTAACTGAAGTCTTTCGGTGATGGCAAGAGGTGGGTGAAGGGGTGGGTAGGGAGAAAGGGGGAGGAAGAGGCAAACAAGGTCCTTGAAAACGAAACGCCTCTGCAGTTGATTAAAAAAAACTCATTCAATGCTGTCCTCTGTCGTTAAAAGGTTCTTGAGGGAGTGTTGTCCTAGCTTATCCTTGAACTTGCAGCGGGCCTGTTCAACATATTGGCCAACGCCTGCTCCTGAGGCGCATTGAGGGCAGAGTTCAGTAGAATATAATAAATATATGGGCAAAACTGATCGCTGTTGGGAAAAATTCAAATTGACTCTGTTCACTGAAATGAGCAGTTAATTTATCCGTCTAGTCGTTCGCGATCAACCTACAGCTTGCAGTTCAGTCTNCCCCTGCCAGCGTAGGGGGGCCCACAGAGGGGGCCCGTGGGGGCATGCCCCCCCCCCCCCTCCATTTTACTTCAAATATTCTTTTAAATGAGGCACGCACACACATAAATGTATTATTTGGTGGGTGAAAGACGCATTGAACTCTAATTACAATTTAAAAACTTTAAATTACTTGTAGAGGTATTTAATTAAAAATAGTCCATGTGAGAATCACTTCAAATAAATTATAGAGGCATCAAATTAAAACAAAAATCCAAACGATGACCATTATAAATAGCTTAAAAGCCTAGTGTTATTAGAAAGTAGTCTTGTCCGTGAACATGTAATATGATATATATATATATGCGTGTTTTAACAATAAATTTAGATATAATAAATTAAGCACGTTACTTTGGTTGATCGTAAAGTGGAAATACGCGTCATCGTTTAATAAGTTTAACTTTCTAATTTATAATTGCAACCAATGCAAATAGTTTTATTCAATTATTATTACAACTATATACGTGCGGATGAAACTCACACCTACAGATGTGATATGCAAGTATTTATTAACTATGTATGCGGGTGAAATACCCACAGCCGGACTTGAAAACAGTTCTCAGCCAAATGCCACGAGAGATGCTCTTAATTTCAAAAACTGTTGGTTGTGAAACTATGCCCCGCAACCAATCAGAACACAGCCATGATCACATGGCCCAAAACTTGCCATACAGATCATTGCTGGAAACAACAGATGTCCTTCACCCTGCAAGGTAAGGTCACACAGTAGCCTCAGGTTGGCTATTTATAGCTTCTTGCAGATACCATCTACATTCCTCTCACACTTTCACCTTGCAAGGTGTGGTCACACAGTTGCCTCAGATTGGCTATTTATAGTTTCTTGCAGGTACTATCTACATTCCTCTCACACTATCACCCTGCAAGGTGCGGTCACAGAGTAGCCTCAGGTTGGCTATTTATAGTTTCTTGCAGGTATCATCTACATTCCTCTCACACTTTCACCCTGCTAGGTACGGTCACAGAGTAGCCTCAGGTTGGCTATTTATAGTTTTTTGCCGGTACCATCAACATTCCTCTCACACTTTCACCCTGCAAGGTACGGTCACACAGTAGCCTCAGGTTGGCTATTTATAGTTTCTTGCAGGTACTATCTACATTCCTCTCACACTCTCACCCTGCAAGGTGCGGTCACAGAGTAGCCTCAGGTTGGCTATTTATAGTTTCTTGCAGGTACCATATACATTCCTCTCACACTTTCACCTTGCAAGGTGTGGTCACAGAGTAGCTTCACGTTGGCTATTTATAGTTTCTTGCAGATACCATATACATTCCTCTCACACTTTCACCTTGCAAGGTACGGTCACACAGTAGCCTCAGATTGGCTTATTATATTTTCTTGCAGGTACCATATACATTCCTCTCGCACTTTCACCCTGCTAGGTACGGTCACACAGTAGCCTCAGGTTAGCTATTTATAGTTTCTTGCAGGTATCATCTACATTCCTCTCACACTTTCACCTTGCAAGGTGCGGTCACACAGTTGCCTCAGGTTGGCTATTTATAGTTTCTTGCAGGTATCATCTACATTCCTCTCACACTCTAACCCTGCAAGGTGCGGTCACAGAGTAGCCTCAGGTTGGCTATTTATAGTTTCTTGCAGGTATCATCTACATTCCTCTCACATTTTCACCTTGCAAGGTGCGGTCACACAGTTGCCTCAGGTTGGATATTTATATTTCTTTAAGGTACCATCTATATTCCTCTCATACTTTCACCCTGCAAGGTGCGGTCACACAGTTGCCTCAGGTTGGCTATTTATAGTTTCTTGCAGGTACCATATACATTCCTCTCACACTTTCACCCTTCAAGGTGCGGTCACACAGTTGCCTCCGGTTGGCTATTTATAGTTTCTTGCAGGTATCATCTACATTCCTCTCACACTTTCACCTTGCAAGGTGTGGTTACACTTTAGCCTCAGGTTGGCTATTTATTGTTTCTTGCAGGTACCATATAAATTCCTCTCACACTTTCACCCTTCAAGGTACGGTCACACAGTAGCCTCAGGTTGGCTATTTATAGTTTCTTGCAGGTACCATATACATTCCTCTCACACTTTCACCCTTCAAGGTGCGGTCACACAGTTGCCTCCGGTTGGCTATTTATAGTTTCTTGCAGGTATCATCTACATTCCTCTCACACTTTCACCTTGCAAGGTGCGGTCACACAGTTGCCTCAGGTTGGCTATTTATAGTTTCTTGCAGGTAACATATACATTCCTCTCACACTTTCACCTTGCAAGGTGCGGTCACACAGTTGCCTCAGGTTGGCTATTTATAGTTTCTTGCAGGTATCATATACATTCCTCTCACACTTTCACCATGCAAGGTACGGTCACACAGTAGCCTCAGGTTGGTTATTTATAGTTTCTTGCAGGTACCATATACATTCCTCTAACACTTTCACCTTGCAAGGTGCGGTCACACAGTTGCCTCAGGTTGGCTATTTATAGTTTCTTGCAGGTACCATATACATTCCTCTCACACTTTCACAATGCAAGGTACGGTCACAGAGAGTAGCCTCAGGTTTGCTATTTATAGTTTCTTGCAGGTACCATATACATTCCTCTCACACTTTCACCATGCAAGGTACGGTCACAGAGAGTAGCCTCAGGTTGGCTATTTATAGTTTCTTGCAGGTACCATATACATTCCTCTCACATTTCTACCCTCTTACAACAACTTACATCTTCAATAATGGCTCATCATACTGGTATATAATATTTAGTGTTTTATTATTGTTGTTATTATTATTATTATTATTTACTAGCACCATGTCTTACTACCCGTTCGGGTTATACACACTCACGCTAATGTGTAATGATAGGGTGATTGTGAGATGAAATGGAGGACCTATAGTTTGACGTGGAATCCGAACCATGGTAAAGTTCTGGCATTCCTCACATTCACAAGTTGTGATTAATTACACGTCTTGTCAGAGGTGAAGGAAGGGTTTGGTAATCAGATAAATCTGTGCCGGGACCGAGGATTGAACCTCGGACCCCAGCACAAAACTCCGATACCTTATCCCTAGACCACCAGGTCACCCTTGAGTGTTTCAAACACCATTTATGATATTGTTATTATTATATTTGTGTGAATGTTTTGTATAATTCAGCCATATTCCAAATTTGTAATCAATCTATGTATCAACAAAATGAATCGTTTATTTGTCTGTCATGAGCATTGTGCCATATCTACTAAACGCAGAGGGCTGCATTTAAAAAAAGTTATTAGCCCTTGTACACGAACGTGTACACCTAGAAGCCAAGATTTTTAAATTGTGATCAGATCATTTAAAATTAATCAAAAACTGTGTTACAAGCAAAGCAATATTAAACATATAAAAATGGGTCGTTGTATGTCTATTTCTCTTTCAAGCAAAAAACACTACACCGATATGTTGAAATGCCGCATGTATATAGCTCAGACTTTCGGTTAACATATTATAGTCTAATTAATATTTACTTCGGCCATTTTGTTTCAAGATGTACACTTACTTTTTTGCCCTTTTCTCAGTTTCTGTTTATCATATTTTCTTTGGACCAACTTTGGAAGTTTCCTGGATATATATACGTATTAAAAGACACCCCGTGGGAAGAGCGGGCATTTAGCAAGGGAATTATTTTTATATTAGCTACATTATTAATTATATGTAAATAAAATATTTCACTAAGTAATACGTTATTGCCATCTAAGGTATACAATAATGATTTATATTACACTAGCCAATATCTCCTGCTTCGCGTCGGTTCCGCTCGCATCTTTAGACATTTTGAAACTGTATTAAAAAACTACCCCCCTTCCTGTTTCACACTATTAGTGGTTGAATTTCAAAAAAATCCTAAAAGATTTCTGACTTGTTACCTAAAAATAACCTTCTCATCCTTCCAGCTCAAGTGATTCTTCGTAAGATACGGAAAAACACCCCCTTAGAGGTTGAATTTAAAAAAATAACAAAAAAAACTTTGGCGCGTTACGTAAAAAGACCTTCCCTGTCAAGTTTCATATTTTAAGTTCAAGTGGTTTATAAGATAAGAAAAAAAAACCTATAACCCCTTAACATTCTTAGGTACTGAATATCTAAAAAAAGAATCCCCAAAAGCCCCTGGACCGCTACCTAAAAAGAACCTCCCCGACAGGTTTTATTGTTCCAGCTCAAGCGGTTTGGAAGACACGAAAAAAATCACCCGGTCCTGCTTCACTCCCTTAGGGCTTGAATTTAGAAAAATCACTGATTTTTTTTGTTCGTTACTCTATCCCCTCACCTCCTTTATATATATATATATATATAATCACTAAGCATTAAGCACTAAGCAATAAGCATTTTGTTTACCAATAAACTTACTTACATAATGATACATATTACTGTAATGCATTGACATGCTGAAACATTTACACTAGGGAGGGCCACTGGGATCTCACCAAGTTATCTCCCTTTATCTAGTGTTAAACCAGAAAGCATTATTAATATTGTATTAACTATCCCCTCACCTCTTTTATATATATATATATATCCCTAGTGGAAATGTCTCCGCACGCCAGTGCATTATAGTTATATATATTATTATGTAAGTAAGTCTATCGGTAAACAAAATGCTTATTGCTTGGAGCTGTGGTATAGTCTGATTTAGATAGGCAGGAACCTTACTTTACAGTACCAAACAAGTGAAGTCATGAGATCTGCAACTGTCACTTTCGATAAGTTATAATAGTAGTATAGTGATAATTATACTAATGACAAGTTATCAATATCGTCCACAATATAATTTGTTTTTTAATTTCTTAACAAATCGTTCTTTTTAAAAAAAAAGTTCCTTCCTACCAGAATCTTGTTATAGTTAGCATTATTGAACAAGGGAAATAGCAGTAGTTAGCAGGGCGTATGGCTCCAATTTGACCTTTGACCCCAATTTGTGTGACGTAATCATTGCGTGTTATGTTGCAACATCCTGTTTGAGTACCGTGACCTA
>CABFVZ010002314.1:96922-126773 GCA_902151445.1 Timema monikensis | reverse complement strand
GGCATTTGGCCTAAAGGCATTTGGCCTAAAGGCGTTTAGCCTACACTTTAGGCCAAATGCCTTTTAGGCCAAATGACGGGTACCCAAATATTCTTGCACATGTATTTAGGGTCACCACAGCCGAAAGAGTATTTTCTTCTAATTTATAAAATAAGCCAAATTCATTTCTGAGAAAGCTATGACGACCATAACAACCCTAAATTTTAAAACGTCTCAACGCCCCAATTGAATACACAAAGCTCAACAGTGATGCTAAGCCATAGGATCCCAGGGGATTTAATGTTTATTCTGAGATGCTTTTATGTCTTGTGTGGGATAAATTTTACTATATTATGACCCGCCTCGGTGGCGTAGATGGCTAACGCGCTAGTCGTGTTGAGCTCGACTGTTGAGGACAGGGAGATCGAGGTTCGAATCTCGGTCGGGTGAACGGGGGGTGGTTTTTCCTAAATAGTGTTCCACTCTTCCTCCACGCAAATGTGGGTTCACTTCCTTTAATTCGACCTTCCCAATTCCTAATCCATTAGCGTAATTAGTACTTAAAGCGTATAATCCGAATGGGTAGTAAGAAGCAGTGCTAAATAATAATAATAATATATTATGAGAGAGAAATCTAGTAACTAATGCTTAGATTGTAAGTCTGCCAGAGCTAAAATTAATTTATTAGGTACCAAATTTATGCTAGCCCAATTTAATAGAATGACACATTCAGAAGCGTAAAAGTGGGGGGTCTTGGGGCTGGCAGTCCCTCATAAAAATGAATATGTTGCTTGATGCCTTTTATTTTTGGATGTCTAGGATGTCTGCTTGGGATCGGCCAGCTTAGATTCAAAGCAGTTTCCGGTCGAATTGTCTTGCACGTGGGGGTAGGGCACCACTGTCGGCAGAGTATTCTCCTTAAACTTATAAAATTGTTAAGAGTTTAACGAGTCTATTTGGGCCGCCACCCCTCAAAAGCTGGAAACGTTCTTACGTCAAGTGACATAGCACAATATGTTTAACAGATTACTTTATTATTTAAAATGACACTGACATATTGTATGCCTACATAAACAAAAATCAATACAGATACAAGTTTTTTTTTTTTTCTCGTTTTTGTACAAACCAAATGGTCGGGTTTGTTTTAACCGGACAATCAATGCCCCTTTAAACATGACAGATGAACTTCAGCTATTCAATATGAATTTATAACACAAGTGGAATGGTACTCGTGGTGTCACTGCTGGCTACGAATGTTTTGTGAGACAAAAGTCTGTAGCAAACATTATAACGCTTTTATTGGCCTGGCCAGATTTGATTTCTAACTGAAAATCGCGCACTAGTTTTTAGCACTTTGAGTATCCTTAAAGAAAATTAAAGTAGAACTCTTGAGTATAAAATGTTAGTTAATGATTCAAATAAAAATATGTATTTACAAAGGTTATGATTACATTTTAATATGCCTTTATTTTCTTAATACAAATTGATATATATATATATTTAATAATATTAATTTGTTCGTTGAAAGTGTACGTACGTAAATGTTTTATAAAACATTTTTGGAAAATTGATAATTTTCTTTGTATTAAATATTTAAAAGATTCTACGAAACAAAAATACAATTTATACACACAAATCAAAAATAAGTGTGTATTAAGTGTTGTTTGTGGGCTTATAATAAGTTGAAGAGATTACATATTATGTATTCGACTCTCGTTGCAAACTGACAATCAGATTTAGCCCTTGGGGTGAAAAACGTTGGACCATCCTGATTTAGATCATATTATTATGGACTAGTTATAAAAATGACAGTGGATATAGTTTATTACTGATAGATAAAATCAGTAAACAAGTATATAATACCTCTGCTTAAAGTTAACGCCTCATGCTCATCAAAGAGGCTTTATGTAAAGTTAAATTTGAATAAAATGGCAATATATTACGCAGTTTCTCTGTAGCTTGGCCCAGAACCGAAAGAAACCATTTTACTGGTCGGGATGAAACTTGATATCTAAGGTTTTCATAATACTCCCTCGAGGAAATGAACTATGTTTATTCCTATGTTGTTATTGGCTGATCTTAAAGGAAGTAAGATTCAAGTATGAAAAATTAGTAGGTATGCACAGCATAAAACTAACTTGAATAGTAAAGCTCTCGAAGAATCATCACGAATATATGACTGATTTTTATTCACGAATACAAACATTTTTCCCCAACGTTTTAGGTCATTCTAGCAGGATATACTTGAGTACAAAACTAGAGACCTATGCTCACATATATGGTTAGATATAGTATTGGTTTTCCTATTAGGGCCCCCTTTGTACTCTTGATACAAATTCTGGTTTGTGACCTGGAGCGCCTTAAAAATGTGTGTAAAGCATGATTTTTCTTTTAAAAAAGTATGTTCCACCCTATGTTATGTTCAAATTGCTCAGATATATATAGGGTCTAGGCTTATGCACTCTTATATTGTTGGATAGAGAATTGATTTTACTATCAGGGCCCCGCTTTGTGCTCTTGACACAAATTTTGATTTGGGCCCTGAAGCGCCTTAAAAAATTACTCAGATTTGTGTCATAAGCCCAATCATTATTATTATTATTATTACTAGCACCGCGTCTTACTACCCGTTCGGGTTATACGCACTTACGCTAATGTGCAATAGTAGGGTGAATGTGAGATGAAATGGATGACCTACAGTTTAACGTGGAATCCGAACCACGGTGGAGACCTGGCATTCCTCACATTCACAAGTTGTGATTAATATACGTCTTGTCAGAGGTGAAGGAAGGGTTTGTCACACAGATAAATCTGTTCCGGGACCGAGGATTGGACCCCAGCACAGAGGTCGGACAACTTACCCCTAGACGGCGAGGTCACCTAATATTAATTGTTTAGAGCTGTGTAAGAGGTGTAAATAAATAAAAATACAATTTCCTCAAAGGTAAAATCATTTTCTATATTTTTTTTGTAGTTTTACAAGTTTTCATAAATATCACAGATATAGTGCTACATCTAAGCACCATATGACAATCTCTTTCAGTTCCATCACAATATTCTTACTCAGATGCAATGCATGTAAAAAAGATTGTAGCCAAGACCAGATGTTCCAATCGAGGCTACAAGATAACCTAGCCAAGTAGTTTCTCTAGTTCCCATCTCTGTAAAATACACCTTACACAACTAGTGAGAAGATTATTTTTATTTTTTATTAACAATCAATTTTCTACTAACAATGGACTGGCATGATAGTAGCTAATGTTAGGAAACAAACACTGAACAACTAGTTATTCTAAACAATGTATACTATACTATGATAGTATCATTGCAACTATTCAGTCATCAAACTTCCCAACAATATCACTCATTATAATTCAGTCTCAAAAAGCTATCCTTTACCAATTATTGATCACTACCATTGATAAATATACAACATTTCTCATGTGATTTCAAAATTATTCCTCTCTCTAATCTCTTGGCGAGACAGGTTATCTTCTTTCAGCTATTCCGACTTTATGACTTTATCGGTCCAGTAAACATTACCGCTCCATAAATTAACAACGTAGTTTACTTTAAACTGCCCCAAGATTTATACTTTTCCTACTAACAAAAGACGTTCTTACCAAGTTTTTAATGATTATTTTTCAAGGTAAATTTAAATAAGCCTTTGCCACAAAGTTTATTTTGGTGCATCCAATTTTGCTAACTGTCTAGGCTAACAATTTCTTTTGAAAATTTAAAAAGAAAAATTTTAACTCTGCATTATTTAGCAATATTAAGGCATCTGAAAGGACACAAAAACTTTTTAGGTGGTTGTAAAATGTGTTCAATAAATAACATTGTAAGGATGTCTTTTTTTTAGTTTATCAAAAACTATTTTATGAAATAAAAAAAATCTAGAAATACCAGTGGAATTCCTTATTCCATCATCTCGATTAGAAAATTAAAAAAGTAACAAACTTTTCATCAGTCATCGTTCTGATGGCCTACTTACTACCTTAGCACACTCACACTTACACACACATATTTAAAGATTCACTTAACTGGACCTTAACAGGCATTCGGCATAAAATCATTAAAAATTCAGACCAAACAGGAAGAAATCGTATGAATTAATGTGATATAAAACAAGTCCTGCATCGTTATGTAAAATTATTTAAATTTTTCAAATTAAGGATTAATGGCAACTCAAATTCACTTATGTGTTAAAACTGACGATGCATGAATTTGACTTAAAAAAAACATCCTTTAAATATTTTATTTTCCTGTAATTCTGAATTTATAATGTTTTACCATTTGTTTAATACATATTTCTTAAAGTATTCCAGCATACATGAAACCTTACAAAAAATATAGTTTGGTTTAAAAAATGATCAAAAATCAATCCTAGAATTTTGATCATTTCAATGGGCCCATAGAGGGAATTATAATATTTTAGTTGCTAAGAAATGTAGACTTTTAAAAACATATCTCTAGTATATCCAATAAGTTATATTCTTATGTTTCATAATTATGTTAGAAGACCCTAAACCATTTTTGAATAATAATTTGGAAGTTTAAATCTTTAATTCCTGGTTTTTATATTTTCCCTATTTGACACCCACAATGGCTTTTGCAAATTATTCAATGGAGGACTAGAAATACAAGTGTTTATAAAACTTTGCAACAATACAGCACAAAAAATAGGTTCCTCCATGCTACATTTAAAAAAAAGCAATATTTAGTGGCATTTAAAAAAACTTTTTATGCAAAAGATTTATATAAACCTAGTTCAAAAATAACAATAGAATTAATCTAGAGCACAAAATAAAGAGTGTAAAGTTTGTTCAAAATCAAATACTAAAGAACTTTCAAATAAATATTTGCTTCTAACAAGTGAAATTTAAATTCTCCTTTTACCATAAGAGGTGTACTGATGAATAGTTTCCAATAATAGGGCAAGGGTTATCAGTCCATAATTGGATTTTAATGAGTAAAATCAGGGTAGCAAATGGCCAGAGTCAATTGACTATGAAAGAAGGATACACATTAAAGGTTTGGACCAAAAGTTGAGATTAAAAAAAACCTTAGTACTTTTTTCAGGCACATCAAGCCTCCTAAACTTAATTCAAATGTGTTCCTTTTGTATTTATATTTTTCTGGTTTAATAGGCCTTACTTGCATGTCTCTTTCAATACAATATTGTTTATAGTAGAGGAAACAAGACTTGTTCAGCCATTTTTGTTCTTATCCCCATTTCCTGTACCTTCTTCCAAGGGTAGCTCTAAAAGTGAAAATATATCTTTTCCTTTTAATGGCTTTGAAAATCCATAACAATTTAATAAATTAGTACACCTCTTGAACTTCCCATCTCAATAAAATTGCTGTCAATTAAAATACAAAATAAATTTATTTTCATTAATTTTTCTAATGTATCTTTTCATTAATCGAAATATTTTAATAAGTTGTCGATTTGATAGCCTTTACATTAGAAAAACATAGTTTAGATACCAATTATTATTAATTTTGTTTTAACAGTTTGAAAACAAAATTTATTTTAAATATGGAAGGCATTATTAAGTAATATATATATCTAAATATTCAGGAGTAAATGCTCATTTACACTGTATACAACCCTGAGTGATGAGTTATATTTCTTCATGAAATTTGTATTATATTTACTAGGAATACTGTACTTATCAGTTAAATACATAAACATGCTTGGAATAGAGAGCCATTGGCTAAATCATAATCGAGAACAGAACTACCAAACTTACCTAAACCAGCTAATCAAGAAGTTTCCCAGTGTTCTCGATCAGATGGCTTAGGTAGATATGGTAGGTATTTTCCTTCTATTTAACTATAAACAATATTTCAAAAACTAAGGAAAAAAAACAACAGTATCAAATCAATAATTTAGACAAAATGGTTTTCAATGTTAAGAATGCAACATCAATTCATTTAAATAAAATTATAACAATGCCCGTGAAGATTCAATTTCAGAGTGTGTTGTTTTTAGAAAATGAAAAATTATTTCTACTAAAACTGGTACCAAGTCTGTAAAACCTCAAATTACAATGAATGACATTCGATTTAGACAGTTTCATATGTTCCTATCTATATCTTACAATATTTCCTCAAACAAGTATATGCACCATCCGACTACTTCATTCACAAACAAAGGATTTTGGTTTCGTTTTCTTCTGTGGCTTAGTACAGTAGAGAGCTTTCTGGTTTCATCAAATCACAAGATCAAATCACAAGAACACTTAAAAGCAATCATACTTTCACAACCCAAGAAGATCTTTTAAAGATCTTGTTTGATGTTAATGTCTGCTAACTCTGCTATATTTCTGTGGTTGGAACACTCCACGACAATGAAAGATGTCAGAATTTAGCAGGCATAAACAGGACTACACTTGAACTTTACCATTGTCTATGGCTCTCGGGCACATATCCGGGGGTGGCGGGGGTGAAGCTAAAGAGGCCCCGAAATCTAAAAGGTGACTAAAAATTATTATAAAACGATAGTAGTAATAAATTCCTAAAAATTACAATAGTAATAAATTTCAGTTTCACTTTCTTAACTGGACTAAATATCGTGAATAAGATGTAATATACTCCGGAATTCCTCCACACACGTGTTTTGAGTTAAAAATGTCAAAATTCCATAAAAAATTCCATTACACTTAACTCATGCTTGCATTCACTAATAATAAGTATTAAATATAGTTTTTATGACTTAATATAAAATGTATTAGTTTTAATGAAAAGTATGTAAAATTAGCATTTTCTATTAAATGGTATATATGATATATCAATTATTAGTGAATGCAAAAATGGGTCTACTTCAATATATTTTGGTACAAAATTTTGATATATTTTTCTCTCTGTGAAGGTCAGATTTGTCTGCTCCCCCTTAACCCACTGTTTAGTCTTGAGATTACCATCGTCAGTATTTGAAGAATTACACNCCCCCCCCCCCCTTCTTCCCAAAAAATTCTAGATACGAGCTTGAGGGCTCTAGTTTGTTTCAAGTATGACGTAAAGGTGAAATATGCTGTTCCTACACTGTTACCAGTGAACAGTGCAATCTGCTCTAGATCGGAGGTGCAATACATTTACATTTCATAGTCATTAGGCAATGATTTGATTTATACAAAATAAATTGTGATTTGAACAGTGCAATCTGCTCTAGATCGGAGGTGCAATACATTTACATTTCTTAGTCATTAGGCAATGATTTGATTTATACAAAATAAATTGTGATTGAGTACCACGAATGGAGTAACGAGATAATCAGCTTCAACCATTCACAACTTGCCAGTTGTATTTCAAGAAATTAAAAATGCTATTCATCATATCACACAAGAGACTGATGGAAAATTATCTGCACATTCCAATTTACCAAAACAATTTACACAATTAAAATACACTGAATTTAGTATGTATACAAAAATCTTAGTTAATAACATACAATATTAAATTTTACCCAGTACATCAACTAGTACTATAGTCTCAAAAGAAAGTGAACATCAACCATGTTAATAAAGAAATCGGTGCTGCGCTGCTCATAGATTATATATGTTTTGCCCGAGTGTGCTGCTCATGATTTATATATATATATATTTTAGCAGTTTTACAACAAATTAAATGTATCATAAAAGAATGTGCATGTCCTTGTTTATTATCAGTCTCATCTTTCATGCCAAGCATTGGATAATTTCTACACAATCTCTAAACAGACTATACCAATGCAGCATTTCCAAGCAGACAAACAATGCAGACTTAAAATACATTGACTGCTCTTTCACTTTAATTATTTGATAATAAAAAAGTTATTTATCAATGACATCAATTATTTACATTAAATAAATCAGGTACTTGTGAAAATTCAGGTGTGGCTCTAGCCACTTGGCGATGCCACGATGGCTTCAGGTGCCACAAAAGCCAGATTCTTACTAGGCTTTTCTTTGGCCGCGTCGGCAGTGGTGATGACTGAGGGTTCTAGTTCCTTCACAAGACTGGCGCGGGCCTTGCGGCGTTGAATCAACTTAGACTCGCTGGGAGGGGACAGCCCAAATGCCAAAGGTGGTCTTTTGCCTGTATCAGATGATTCAGAGATGGATATTCCACCCTGGTCAGGATCCTCTTCTCGAGGCATGTCCATGTTCATACTAAAATGCTGAAGAACCACCCTGTTCACCGCCATGGCACTTTCGGCAAACGCCGACAGTTCTCGAGCGCTGTTGTTCCTGGACAATTCAAAATAATATAATAAGAATACCAGAGTTATAACGGATAGTTAATGAGCTGAAAGAAACTTCAAAACTTTGCCGAGATAAATAGATACAACTAAGACACTCAGTTTGTGTTCAATTAATGCCATTCTGAGCCATTATGTACATTATTAATGCATGGGTCTGTGAAAATTTGATATTGATTCAACTTTTATATAGAGTGTCTAGTGAGATGGAGAAACAAAAATTAGTGACTTTTTGGACCACAAAATTCCTTCAGTAAACGGGTGAACATTATATAATGGATATATATAGGCATAATACACTTACAAGCAACGTTAAACTTTAACCAGATGGCTAATGATAACTTTGTCCTTGGTATCACAGAACAATCGGGCAACTTGTGGCTAGCACATGACATCATAGTTAGCGGATGGCTCAACATTCAATGCATTCACATTGTTACGATGTGCGGGAAATTCAAACAAAAATATTTTTGTGACTTTACAGAATCTTTCATGACCTCTTCTGCAATCATTAACTTTTTTTTGTGACTTTCGCGACCTAATAAACACCCAGTTATATTATGTGAATCAAACTAAACTAGAAAAAATTGATGAGGTTTTAGGCCTTTTAATATCCTACAATGCGCCTAAACCTAAAATATGTTGATAAAATTTTAATAATAATTCTTGTGAGGCAAAGTAAATGCTTATTGATTATTACCATTATTATCGAAAATAAGCCACACTTTTTTCCCAAAGATAGCCTTTATAAAATGTTTGTATAGCTTATAATCTCACCCTTGAATGATAGATAACAAATGTGCTAACCTTTGAGGACTAATATATTGCAGTGGTGTATTCTGAGACAATTAATACGTATGTTGTACTCTAAAAGCTGCAGGAAGGATTCGAGGGGTCAAAGACTCTTAACCACCATTGGTCAAGAAGATAAAGAAAGGCTTCCCCTGGTAATATTTAAACGTGAGTACCTCTAGTTTAGAACAATGGATCTCAATTATTGGGTTTTTTTTTGTACTCGCATTCTATCTTGAGAAACTTCGCACCTCCCAATTATCCTCGTCTCTCTTTTATGACTTATTTTTATATCTTTGTTTCAATACCCACCTTTACAGCCTATTACATATTCTGACTTCATAAAAGTACACTAGAACTATGCTCAAAACAAACCAAAACGTGAAACCACCTATGATTATCATCCACTCAAAATGTAAAGGAATATCAAAACACAGCCCACTGTAGTTCATCGCAATACCTAAATAATCAAAGATTTAAGTAAAAATGTCAAGGCTAAGAGTTATGGGAACACTCCTGAATGTATAAGAGTGACATACAATATTAAATTGGTTGAGTGTAATTAAGAGTACACACAGGTAGCATTTTCATATTTCATTTATTTGAGGTATTAGCGGGCACTTTCTGGGCCGAATAATTATATCAGCACACGACTTATAAACCAACTTAAATCTAGAACAGACACAACAGCCAGCCCTCCAGCCGTTAATTCAACATCGTTATAAGGGAAATCCAAATCTTACCAATGATATTTTTTTCGGCTATGCTGGAAATCAAACCAGGAACCCTTAGTTTAGTGTGCAGGTAAACTACCGACTGAGCTAAGGTGTCGGACTCACAGGTAGCAATACGAATATGAATATATATATACATATAAATTAAATACTACGTGGTATCTAGCGTCCATCAGAACTTGGTGGGATGAATAAGGTAGATTGTCCAACTCACATTGCAACAATAAAGTATAATTATGAGCCTAAAACCATTTATTAAATCCTAGTTATGCTCCAGAAGCTATTTAGATCCATAAATTGTGATAACAGTAATAAAGGAGAGATTTTATCCTACAAAGCCTATTACTCTATCGCCAAGTCATTGGTTTAATGCGAAGACATTTACAGTTTCCTGATAAATCATTTTGAAATTGTGAAATTACACTCCTTTTGGGATTCTTTGGTGTAAAATTTATATAAAATCACAATGGCTAATAATTAGATAATGTATGCTGCAAAAAACTATAAACTCATAATCAACAACTAAAAGAACAAGGTTAAAACTCCATAAATACTTTATACTAAAAGCCAAAACATTGTCTAGCTACTACAGTTAAATTAGCGCCTCATTCCCCATCCTCCAAACCTTACTTCACCCGTGTATACTGTAAAATGGTGGTAAATATGCTTGCCAAATACATGATATTACATGTGTCTAGAATGCTTAAATATGATCAAAATAAGTATTTAATTAGTACATAATTTAAAGCTTGCTGTTTATACGATTATTTTACAATTATTATTTGCATTTATTTTAGCTATACTAGCTTAGTAAATAAAATCATTGTGATATTGATTCTTGAATATTTGTTCAATAATTAGCACACTGTTTTACTTGCGATAAGTATTCACCAGGCCCTGAGTTGTAAACACCCTAGCTCATTGGTCAATTATTATTATTAGCACCGCGTTTTACTACCCGTTCGGGTTACACGCACTTACGCTTAATGTGTAATGGTAGGGTGATTGTGAGATGAAATGGAGGACCTACAGTTTAACGTGGAATCCGAACCACGGTGGAGGCCTGGCATTGGTCAATGTTTGTGGGCGAGGGGCAAGGGGGTGTTGCAACTCCATAGACATTGGTCAAGGTCAATAGAACTTCTCTAGCTTTGCCTGCTGTTTTCAAGCAGCTGAGCTTCATAAGCCGAGAAGAATAATTACTTAAAAAACAATATTCTTGGAATATGAACAAATATTAGTTTAAAAATTAATAATATATAGATACATTATACATATATATATATTAATTCACAATTTAAACATTAATATTCACATGTAATTTAAGAAACTAGTCCATACAATCATGGGTATATGGTGCAGGACTAGCATACCCGGAGAATACACCACTGATACATTGTAATAGTTTATCAACACAACAGACCACCTAACTGTGACGAGGTGAACTATTGTTGCATGAACATGTTGAACTTATATTTATATGACAGGGTGTGTAAAATCCACTTTTATCATTTTGAATCAAATACATTAAATATTCTCAAAGCCGAATAGAAGTTCTAATATTTTCTGCTAGTCATTTTACGATTTAAAAGATAGTATAATGTATTTATTTATTTATACATAACTTTACGCACTTTACAGAATTTTTATACTAAAATCAAACTTTTATTTAAAAAAATCTAATCATTTAATTTGCCATAAATCATGCATAATCTCCGTTTTAAACTTAATAAGAATATGTCAACGTTTGGGCTGCAGATCACATGAGTTGACATAAAATATGTGAAAGTAGATCTCTGGGTTTCTTACTACTATGAATGTATAACTACACAAGAATTAGAAAAAAAAACATTTCCTGAGAGTTTAACACACAATATTTTGAAAGTGAACTTACCTCCTTATGTTGAGAGGAGTTATGAGGGGGCGTATAGCAAGAGTGGCGATGGACAAGCCTGGGGACAGCCAGGAATGTGTGAGCACACTCTCTGCCGACAACCTCCGACTAGCATCCTTCACCAATAATTTACGGATCAAATCTTTTGCTTCTTCAGATATATCTGCCCAATCCCGATCAGGGAAGTCATAGCAACCGTCCTGAATGCTAGAAAACAAAAGTTCCTGGGAAAAAAAAATCAAATGATTTTACCTTTAATCAACCAAATGAGTGAGCCAAACAGAATTTCGGTATTTAAGAATCCGAGAAAATATCAAATTCAAGATAAAAAATAAAAAATATTATAATTCTTATTTCTCTATAAGGAAAATCTCTTTTTGCTTTACGAGGCAATTGCATTATATTTGGAAGAAAGTACAGAAACACATATAAATGGAACTAACACAATTATGGTCTTTACAATGAAGAGAAGAACACAGTTCACACTTTACATTGCTGCCAATGGACAAAGAGGTAATGGTTGCCTCTTAAATAAAATTGATCGTCACACAAAGTATCTTTGCATTGATTTTATAAAAAAATTACCTGACAGTTGTGACAGTTTTCTCCCCTTTCCCAACCACAATTGAGACCACAACTCCCGTAGAAAGGCGGATAGCCGCACAGCAGAATGTACATTATAACGCCAAGAGACCAAAGGTCGCAGCGCTTGTCATAGCTACAAATGTCTCCGACAAATGCTTCTACCACTTCGGGAGCCATAAACTCTGCACTGCCCACCTGCACAACATTGTTTTTCATCAATTAAAATCTATTAAACATATTTCTACTAAAGTGTATCACCATATTAAATATAATGGCTTAAGTCATCATTGTTGTACCTGTGACCTGTCAGACAAATCACCATACAAGAAAATTTCTCATTCCCTAGGTTAGTGTTCAACAATTCATGTTACTTGAGGTTTATAATACTGTGTCATTACTGTTTCATAATCTGTTCAGTATCAATTCTCTTAGAATTAAAAATATTGATTAAAAATTTATAATAACCTAATCATTAATAAACATCTGACACCTTAGCTCAGACGGTTGTGTGTGTGTGCGTGTGTGTGTGCGCGCGTGTGTGCGCGCATGTGTTTGTGTGTGTGTGTGTGCGCGTGTGTGTGTGCCTACTGAGCTAAGGGTCCTGGGTTCAATCCCTGGCATGGTCGAAAAATTTATCATAGGCTGGGTACATTAATGGATGTAAAAAATTAATAAATAAACATTACTTTTCCAATAAAAGTCTTTTTATCTTATATTAAATTACACTCCTTAATAAATTTGGATTTTTCTAAGTGGGTTTTCTAAAACATTAAATTAAATCATGTGACAGAGAATAGCATGTACTAACCGGTGTGAGCAGCTGAGGTGTGGTGAGTGGAGATGAGAGGTTAGCGTTAAACTTGATTCCCGAGCTGAGATCAAAGTCGCATATCTTGACGGGGCTTAGCTTGTCTGGATACACACACAATATGTTCTCTGGCTTCAAGTCTCTGTGGGCAATCCCTGTAAGAAAAACCGTATTCATAGCACCTTGTCTCAAGTCTTTGCAGCATTTGTCTGATGCACCCTCGCAAACATTATTATTCACAATACAATAAAAATAAGATTAACTTGGTTTGGTATTTCTAGTCATTATTTCTTAAGAGTGTGCATCATATGCCAATCAACTCTGTGATACAGTCGGAAAAAAATAGTTTTACACGAACACTATTGTACATTGATTAAAATTAATGGATATAAAGAATTAATAGAAGTTGCTAATATGTTTCTTTGTCACCTATTTTTACCCAGGAACATTTTGAGTAATCATTCTAATAGGAATGCACTCCACACATTTCTGGCATATCTTGGTGTTTTCTTTTCCCTTTTACTCCCATACCTCACGTGAGCCGAGTTGGGCCTGCTATGATGAACGCTCTTAACTAACAAACCCAAATATAAAAGAATAGTAAAACTAATAAGGAATGGGCGTGTTTTGTTCAATTGTCCCTAACTACCCTTCAAATGTGACTGTGGTATAATGATTGCTTAGGCCTACCTTTTAAATGTAGAAACTGCAGAGCACTGGCTAGATCTCTGACAATCTGGCTTGCTTCTCTCTCTGTGAAGTGGACGTGTTCCTGGATACGGGTGAGCAGAGGACCCCCGTTCACTTTCTCAAACACTAGATAGAACCTGCAACAAGGTAACAAACATCTCATCAAACATCCACACAATTAGTCAAAAGTGGCATTTCTCAGCAACACTTTATTTTAGGCTAATAGCTAAACTAGATTAAACAGTTAAGAGCAAAAGGATGATACAACCATTAAATGTTAAGTGTCACAATTGCAAGTTATATTTTACAAACAATTTATGTAATCATAATTTTTTCTTATTTAGGCATGCGAATGTCTTCAAACTTTTGATATTTCCTCTTAAGATATGTGCCCTTAGTTAATATAAAAGAAATTAAATAAATAAACTCATATTTTATGAAAATAATCATTAAATACTGGTAGTTAGGACTTAGAGGTAAAATCAAATGTTTTCAATAGGATTATCTGGTGGTGCACAATGTCTCACCTCTCCTCGTCCTCAAAGAACTCTATGAGCTGGATGATGTTTGGGTGACCTTGGCAGTAGTGGAACGTTTCTACTTCCTTGAACACTCGGCTGCGACTGTGGCCAGGGATCTTGTCAATAATCTTGACGGCATATTCCAGATCAGTCCAGATGTTGACACATGTCTGGACTGTCGCATATGCTCCTTCCCCCAGGATTTCACCAGTCAACTTGTACAGCTCTGCACAAAGAATGTAACACATACTTGTAAGAGATTGGGATTATTATCGGTCACTTGATATTGAGCCACATGAAATGTGTTGGTTAATGTTTGTGTGAGAAAAAACATGTTTGCAAGATATGACAGTCAGTTTAAGTGAACATTTTTTACTGGGCTTGGGCTCACTATGATAGTACCGATAGGTTCACTTAGCCACTCATATTTCTGAAGCTGTGATTTGAGGTAAAATTTAACTTGTGAAGAAAGGAAAATTATTAAATATTTAGATATAGGCTACAGTAAAATAACATGTGAAAAATACTATTTTTTAACACCTCATCTTGCAACCCATTCGGGTTAGACACTTTTGTACTAATTACACTAATGGGTTAGGAATTAGGATGGTGGGAAGAGAATGAAAAACGGTTTAGGAAAAAATCACCCTCGGTGCACCCAACCAGGATGGAACCATAAACCCATCATTGACAGTCTTGTATATTGTGAGAGAGCCACATTAAGCCATGCGATCACCGAAACGGGTAACAAAAATTTCTAAATTAACTTTTATTTTCAAGTATAATTAGAGAACAATATGCCTAGGAAAAAAAGTTAGCAAACTTAAAACCAAAATGAAAGTAAATTATGACAAACTGAATAGGACATGTGAAATATGCAAGAGCTATTGTTTACCATGAACCACTTTACAGGCTAGTAAAACAGATAACAGGTTTAGTGATTTCCTGTCCGAGTCATTATCGATAACATTGTAGACAAGAGCAAAATACTTGAGCAATGTTGCATAACAACCGATTAAATTGTAAGTTTTACATCTTAGTAACAGTTGGTTGTGTGGTATGGCAATTAGCAAAATGGCTATTAGCATGATATGCCTGAGCATTTAGCCAAAACACTGCCTAATGAGCTAGATGATGAATTTTTGAAAGAGTATTGCTGTGAAATGAGTAGACTTTTCTTTCACTAGAACGATAATTAAAAGCCTAAGAACTGATGGTGCACGCCCTCTAGTTGGCAGTTCTCAAATAAGGCTCCACAAGGCTCCACCATAGTTATCTCAGGCTCGGTGAAGCAATTTTATAACATTATTCATTTGTTTTTCACACTATAAGATATCAACATTAATTAGAATTGCCAATTATTTAATATCCGAGTAAAGGTCATTTTCCAAAGGCACAGTCGGAACATGTGATGTTGTCAGTTTGTTTTGGGGATTCTTGTAATGTTGATAATATTAGAGTAAGATTTATGGAGGCTCCAAACAGTATTTATTCTGGTGCTAGTGCTCCTTCCATCAAAAGTCTGGGGACCTCTTGTTACTAAACCAATGGCATTCAAACTTTGTTTGAGTACCCGGAGATCTTCAACAATGTACTCTCAAAGTTGGTGTATAATGTGAGTTACACAAATTATTTACTGGTAATCTACATATAAAATAAATTACATTCAAAACCATGTATTAAATGGTGTACATTAACTGATAAATATATATGTTTACATTTATGTACTTTAATCTTTGCATACCCTAGGTTGAATAACCCTGCTCTATTTATGTTAAGAAGGGACAAGCAATAATGGGTTTAAAGACTACATATCTTTGAAGTTGAAATGAAATACTATTTATAACTTTTTCCACCTCGTCTTAACACACATCACAGCTATCACATGTAATTACATTGCACCTGTATTTGCACAAAGGTTGCAGGAAACTATTTAGAAAAACCCGCCAGACTTGATTTGAACCTCAACCTTTTCCAATTTAATCCAATGTTCAGACCTATCATCCAATAACCATACAAGTGCAAGCTGCTGGGGTGTCTTACTAAACCAGGAATTTAGCAAGGTTACCGAGGACAAATTTAAAACTACCAATCCAAAATTTAACATATTTGAGTAACACGCAATGAAGTTAAAGAATATTTTCTATTTATAGCCAACTAAGAGACTCATCTTTATGGTACACCTATTTGTGACCAAAGCACAAGGTTAAGAGGTCAGCCTGCATTTTTATGTAGGTGGCCATACTACTGGAAAGGGAGAAAGAAGATGGAGAACATGCACCGGGTGCTCTTGACTAAAAAATTAAAAGCACCTTATAATATTTTTTTCATTTTGAATGCTAGCCTAAGCTAGGAGTTTAAGTTAACTTACAACTTCAAGATTATTAGAGTAATTTCCAAGCATTCTATGTTAACCTTGATCAACATAATGTGCCAGACCTTTCCCAGAGGTGGTGGGGTGGATGATCCACCAAGTGCCTACCAATTGGAAAGTTGTGTGTGCAGAGAGTAGGAACTCATTTAGGGAAGGGATGGGGGCACCTCAGAGCCCAAACTTCTCATGGCATTTGCAAAGCAAACTAAACAAGAATGACACTTTTGAATGTCCATCTGCAAGGGGTGATTAGAATGTAAAACCAGGCGTAGCTTGCTCGGTGAAAGCATCTGCCCTAAGAGACAGCTGTACACAGCACCTCTGTGTGGTGGCTCAATGTCACTCTGACCTTGAATATTGGGGGGGGGGATAGAGAGAGGGAGGGCAGGAAGTGGGGAGCAAGACGAGAATAAAAAAAACAGCTGTTGGCATTCCTTTATGTTTTACAAGTAGACAGGCGAGTCACCCAATCATGTCTGGCTGTTATTTCCACACATGCTACAATTGTCCATTACACTGACAGTTCAGAGAAGTTCATAGCTTGTGAAACAATGTTATATTGATAAATTAACAGCATATTACAGGAAATTTATTTTGACTATCTAGACATTCACACCTTGTTGTTAAGGAACTGGTCACACTTCTAGAATATCAAAGTCCACTTATGACTTATCAGCTGACTTGTAGCAAATTGAGGTAGGGGGAAAAGAAATTAATTACCTCCTCCTCTCTTTTTAAAGTGAGCCTGTGTAGACGATTGATTGGTCAACTGCTAGTAATGGGGGGGCCCTCTCAAATGCAAAAAGGTGAATCAAGGTCACCATTATCTTCTAAATAAAATACCTTTGCCCAAATTTATAGTTAAAAAAGCAGGTGGCAGAATGTGGCAATACCAGTGAGGAAATATGATTATTTTTACCGGCTTAAAATGTGTAATGAAGCCATTAATAGTTTTATTGTTGGTGCCTAAATTTCATATCTTCATATCTTGTAGGCCTACCTGTTTAGGTTTTACGCACATTTATGATAGTACTCTAATAGGGTGGGGTAGGTATGAGGAAGAAAGAATTTTAAAGGTAATCTACCTGCATTTGCAAGGAAGGAGTGTGAGAAACCATTTAGGAAAAACCACCCTCAGTATTAATTTATTATAAATAGGTAGACCTATTTAATGTACAGGTTATGGGCTGACTGATTATATCAGCAGACGAGAATTTCTATGAGCGAGAGCTAAAGAGCCTGAAGATATTTTACTGAGAAAGGTATTTTCAAATATTTTCCAACTGGTTATTTTACATACCACATCCAACATGGGAATTAAGGTTTTACTTCATTAATCTAGATGCCATAATTTTATACATATAAAGAAGGACCGATTTCTCCAAAAACATTGGTTCATTTTCCTCTACAACAAACATAACTGTATAAAGGTAGAAAAAACAACTGTGTCAAGTTTGAGTTAAATCGGTTAAGGTTTTCAAAAGTCTTCACAAGACAGGCATGTCCGTCCGTCACGGACGGGCAAATGCCAATCAGCTAAGTTAAAAACTGTGAGCTTGCTTCACTCTTTATAAATCAAAACCACATGATTATGGTTATATTGGTTATCCTCCAAAACTTGTTTTCCCCGTCACCTAATCAAGCCTAAATCAGGGCCCTGTGAGGCGACAGAGTTTGCACACCCTTAATGACTGCCCTGGAGTCAAAAGCAGCATTGTAAACTATTTTTTTTTACAAAGGCTGTATCCCAATAGTCAAGTACACTTGACTTGATGCAGTCTTTGCTTCCTACCGAATAATTTGTGTAAGTCGGTGCTCAACAGACGAAACGATAATACTAAAACAATTGCCAGTCAAACACCGCACCAACGCCGCATGGCTCCTAGCTTTCATATCCATGGTTACCAAGACCTCGATAAAACTGCATCGGTCTAGTCCGCGACTATTCGGACAGATCTACACTTGGTCACGTGATTGCCAATGCAGCTATCAATGCCACGAGCCAACGCGACGCCGCATAAGTAGACTATTCGGATACAGCCAAAGTAGCTTATTTACTTATTGAACAAAAGGAAATGTTAGGCCTATGGCCCTATGGTAAAATTTAAATTAAAGTTCTCCAAAATATGGCAAAGAACATCATCAAGATTCCATAAGTGAAAAAGAGCTGAAACTTACCTTGAAAACAAGAAGAGACTAAGCTGGAGCCAGTTCTCTTCTTCTTCCTGCGCTTCCTTCTTGCTTCTTCCTTTCGCTGCTGAACATCATTGGTCTTGTCGCACAATACTGACAACACCTCACCTGCAAATATAAAAATAACACTCAAATACTCGGATTTACCTACATTGATCAAGCCGGTTGCATTAATAATATTGCACTAAACACATTAGTTTGCAATAGAACTCGGCAGACTTTCAGAAGATTTTATATTTTCATGAAACAATGTTTAAATAACTAGTTGTGCGATGTCAACTGTCATAAAGCCCAAATATCAACATTGAATGAGTTGTATAATAACCTGCTTCCAATGGCTGCATGGTGTAAGGTGTCACTCTTGCAATAGACTGGGGATATTAGGGCTTGGCGTAGGTCCACTGAGAAGGTTTTTTTTTACTAAATTGTTTATCTCTCTACACAAATGCAAGTAAACTTTCTCTAATACTAAGCACAAATTAGCATAATTAAGTACATATTTGTGACACAAATTGATATTTAAGACTAGTTATCTGTTGTTTTTTTTTAAGTTTTTTGTCATTTCAAATGGTTATGAATGTTTTATACCTGGCTATTCCTTTGAATAATCTTATTAAATAGGCTCAAATTAGGCTGGATAAAATCCGAAATAAAATAATAGCCATGTATATTAGGCCTACTTTGTACTCTTATTATCCCTAGTGGCCCCTAATTTATGCCATAATCTGTAAACTAGCCCTATACTACCTCACATACTTTAGGGCTACGTATATAGAGTGAGACATTAAATCATTAGTATGGTACTTATATAAATAAATTAGGAGCAACCTGAATCCTGAAATGCAAGCACTACTATAGCAGTGAAGGTCTCACAAAAGTATTAAGTTGATTTTATTTAATAAAACTTGGTCTAGTTAATTTATTTTAAACATAAAAGGCCTAGGCCCTTAAGTTTTTGCCCCAAAAATGCCGCTTTTGGGACTCGTGCAGAATACGCTGAGGGTGATATTTTTTTTTTCCCCTTCGTCAAATTATAATAAATTTTATGTTTTCTAGAACTTAATACACACCACATAAGCAGCAAATTTAAAATTAAAACAATTATAGTGAAAAGATTATGGAAAACATTAAAAAAAAAAAGTTCCTTGTGATAATGAAACTTTCCTAGAACAGTTCAGACATCATACATTATTTTTATAGCCCAATGGTGATTATTTAATAGATTAATTAATGCGCATCAACCTTTTACAAGTAACAGCTTTTCCTTTTTTAAGTAAAAAAACTCCATTATTGTAAATTAGTTGGATTAAAAAAATTTGAAAAAATGTTTAAAAAAACAATTACTGTAGATAGCCACATCTCAAATGTGCACGAGCATATCGTCAAAAACTCCTCAAATGTGTAGTAGGGGCCTAAATAGGTTTAGTGTGTGATAATTTTTTGGTGCACAATATGTTTTAAACAAACCTTTTAATGTGTGATTAAATAAAAACTTTGAGTAACTATTGTTTTTTGAATATTTTGGTAGAAGTAATTGAAGAATAGGAATCTAAAGTACCACATAGCTAATGATTTTTGAATTTTCTCACTATTTGTTTTGTTATAAGCATAACATTTTTGGTGTATGTTATAAGTACCAGGAAACACAACATTTATCATAATTTGACAGAGAGAAAAAACAATACCACCCCCTGTGCATACTAGAGCCCTGCTTTTTTCAGTAGCCATTGCTACCGTAAACAAATTGACAGTTTTTTTTATAAATCAAGATGTTATTTTTTAAAGATGAAAATATGTTTAGATATATTTCCTTTTTCAACCCAATATTTCATTTTGCAAATTTTTCTTTCCTAAGTTGATTACTAGGCCTCTTTTAATTTTTCTATTGTCAACTTTATTTATAATTTTCACATTTTATTAAATATTCTATGGGCTAATCTTCGATTTTTTTAGAAGCAAATAATTACATTTGTTAAGCTCACCAGAGTTAGCCTATGCAAATTAAATATAAATTTCAAAAATTAAAAATAGCTATTTAAACTAAGATGGTTGGTTATGTGTGCTTTATAATATATACAACTTCATACCTTTCTAATATCATTAATAGTTGTTTAATAACATTTCCTTTATACCTTCAAGCACTGCTTCATAATGATGAATAAATAAAGTAGAACAAAAATACTTAGTTTTCATTTCCATCTTTCATATTGTAAAATTATATTTAACAAGTCTTGACAGTCATATGTTTTACATTTATCTAATTGAAAAAGTAGGTCTGCCAACAACCTATGAAACTAGGGTTACAAAAGGTAGGTCATTCAAACAAGAAACAGCCAATTAACTAACATATAATTTAGGTAATAAAAAAACTCAAGCCAACTAGTTTGTTTTATTATGCTAAAATATAATATTTAAAAGTTGTTTTAACGAGCATACTTATGGAAAAACTTTAATATCTAAAGAAACATTGATCACGAAAGCTACCGGCATTCGCTATGTAGGGTCGAAAGCTGAGGTGGATGCGCACCGCACCACACCACAATCAATATCAAACAAATATATAATCATAGGTAATAGTAATTTAAGATTATACGCTGAAATCTACAAATTGTTTCAACAATGAATGGTATACATTAATTCCATACCTAACCATAAAAGCTAATAATATACGAATTTCGGTGCTAATCTATGACGGCCATTATTTAACTAAACATCAAAAATCCATACTTTTTTTATTTTATAATAAACTATAGTAGGCCTACATATTATAAATCATAGTATTGGTTCTAGTATTTATCTAATTACAGTGTTCAAACTTTATAGTATAGCCGAGTAGACTTTTGACTTTCGACTTCAACAAAATGAATTTCCCCTGATACTCTCTAATGTGGACCCGGCTGGGTCAACAGAACAAAGGGGGGACGCTAAGGAGGTAGAAAGATTTGCCTATCTCGATCTCATATTACAGAAATAAGGTAAATAAATCTTTCTACAGCGAAAATAAATGAATTTAATTTCACACTAGGCAAGATATTTCAAGTAAAAATCTATTTCAAGAACAAAGGATTGTATATGATGCACAAAAAAACACTTACAATTTTCAACCTCAGATCCTTGCACTTCTTCTAATATCTTCTCAACCATTTTAGTGGAGCTACAAGAATTAAATCCTAGAGCATTCAAGACCCGAACAACGGCACACAAACACCTTCCTTAATGATAATTAAACTCAACACACTCTCTAACCCATCCGGTTCAACCGTTACCACTTCTTCGATGTTGAATCTCCGACTGCGCTTCTCCTTCGTTTACACCACACAGTAATAACAGCCGCAGAGGCAAAGCATTTCACTCCCGAAGATACTACACTTTTCCTGAAATTAAGGGGAATGGAGGGGAATCGAAAGACTTCCACGTCAGCCGGCGTACAGGAGATAGAGAATCAAGGTATAGTAAACTTTAAAATTACCTAGTGAACAGATAAACTGCGGGCTTTGCAAAGTTGCCAACGTCGTCAGATCCTCAACCTATGGCGCACGTCTACCTTTGGTTTCATCGAGTGTGAATGAAGTTTTTGTTTACAGTTTTAAAAAGTGATGGAACATTTTTAAGAGCTAGGCATCATTTTGATCCTATTCTAAATCTTTTAAAAACCTTGGCACATGAAACATGTCAAACTTTTTTTTTTATCTTTCATAAATTTGTAACATTTATTTCAAATTCCCATTTTTATTTGATCAGGTTGAACCAAATTGGGTTCAAATTGCTTTAAGAGGTATTAATTAAAAATTGGACCTATTTTCTATTTTGTACGTGGACATTACCATGAGTCGCATCCACCTCTTAAACAAATTCCTTGGACAGAAACATTTTTCACTGTACCCATTCAAATTTGTATTCAAAATTATATGGTATAATAATTTGTACCTGCAAGCTCAATGACGGGGATGTTTGTACCGGGCCCTGCACCTTTGACTTGCAGTGCAGCACCCATCTCCCAAAATTTGAACTAACAAAAAAAAATGGACGGGGATATCGAGGTTCGAATCTCGCTCGGTTGAACTGGGGATGGTTTTCCTAAATGGCTTTCCACTCTCCCTCCACGCAAATGCGAGTTTACTTCCTCTATATTCAACCTTCCCAATCCCTAACTCATTAGTGTAAATAGTACATAAGCGTCTAACCCGAACGGGTAGTAAGACGCGGTAGTAAGACTAAGTATTAGTATTAAAAATAATAGGAATTTTGGTAAGTGCAGCAATTAACTTTCGAGTTACTAGTTGCATAGAGTAAGTCCTAATAATATTAGGTTAACGTTTCCACGTGTTTCTAAAATACAAAATTGGCTTCAATGACGGCGTAAAAAAATGCTACCGTGAAAGTTGGAAGATTCATAATTATTAATGTACAGTGTGTAGGTCGTGTTCGTATTTTAGTGTTGATAAAAATCTAAAAATCTGATCGATATACGAATAAAGATAATTTCTTACATTAATAATTTACAATATGAACACATATAATTAATTTGTTTCATAAATAATAATCGTTTGTTTTATTTTCATATTATTTTCTTAATTGTAGCTTTGTATTTGTCTAGGGAGGGGAGCCCCCCAATCATCTGTGTATCGGGCCCCAAAATATATGTCGCCGGGCCTATGCAGCCACTCAAATTCCAAAATATAATATTATACATTTTTATGAATTGTATTTAGAAGTGTATTGTTAACTTTGAAAAAAAAACCACTCTATTTTAGCTATGACAAAATGCTCAGATACATTATACGTGTAAATAGCTGCACACCCATTGTTCAAATATGTATTAGTAGAAGTTCCTGTCCTTTTCACCTTCTTACTAATGTCCATCAAACATCTAAAGAGCTGAACAACAATGTCAACTTGTATTCCCCAGCCTCACTTCTTCTACAATACAATTTTCATAGAAAGGACCTTTAGAAAATTCAAACACATATTGTACGGTCAATATTGATAATATTTTATTATTCTAAAGGTAGACCTAATAATATAATTCTAAAATGAGAGCTCCATATAACATGACTTGACGTATGAATACGTGAGAGCAGATCTTGTTACTTTTCTACATTGGCTACCGTCTCTGAGGTAAATGTATGGCTACTGTTGAGGAAACAAGTGTTATCACTCTCTTGTTTACGTGTGGTCAATCTTCACTTAAATATATGACAAGTTTGGCAACGCTGGTTCGTCATTACTCCTTACCACAGCACACCACATTTCCGACAATAGTGAAAGAGAGAAGTTAAACGAGAGAGAGAGAGGGCAAAGATAAAACTACTTTTCTTCTTAAGAGCTGCACATTCCTCAGAGGTTATATTAGGTGTAGCTGTCAGATAAGATCCTTCCTATGAAAATTAGACTATTCATTAGGATACCTAATAATCAAGTATCTCAAAAGTGTTTTAAGCTTTAACGCTACCTTGTGGGGAATGCCAGGCCTCCACCGTGGTTCGGATTCCACGTTAAACTGTAGGTCCTCCATTTCACCTCACAATCACCCTAACATTACACATTAGCGTAAGTGCGTATAACCCGAACGGGTAGTAAGACGTGGTGATAATAATAATAATAATAATAATAATTTAACGCTATTTTCTCTTGTGACATGTTCAATTTGTCGTACACAAGCATAAATTTCAATTATTAACACGTTTATTAAACAAATACTCCGCCTCTTACTGCCCTTTTGGGCTATCCGCAACTTGGATTGACTGATATAAATACAGAATGAGGCAGAATTTGCCTGGAAATAATATAGTATGCCCATAGTCCTTGGAGTAGTGTGGGACGGTTTATAGGGGGGAAAGCGGGGGGGTAGAATAAACAAGGTAGGGGTTCCAGAAACAAGTGAGTGTCAAGCTAACTTCTACCTTTTAAAAAGTGTTCACTCTAGGTAACAAAAGGTCTACCGATTTTTGTTTTATATCAGTGGTTAGAGAAATTATAAATAATTAAGACTTTTAAAACCACAATAGAATAGAGAATATACATAGTTTTGATACAAACTAAATCTTGAATTAGTTTGAAAAAGCAAAACTCAATAAAATTGTCAAAATTCATTTATTTTTCATACATTTAAAAAAGTGTTTGTAAAATTTTGTTTTCCATTTTAGTTTTCATTTGTATGTTTTGTTCAATATCAAATACGATATGTTTTTGCAAACACTTTCTTTGTAAACTAGTCCAAGACAGAACAAAATGCGTGCAGTGACTCCATTGTAATGATATGTTGCATGATCTACAATCGTTCACGTTCACCCTGACGCATACAAGTCTCCGGTGAACCTAACCTTACCCTACCTCAAAGTTGAGGCAGCTGATGCCTTTCCTGCCGATCATTACATCATAACAAAGCGGCCCCCCTTTTGTTGGGAGGGTTGGTCGCCTCGAATGTTCTTTCAAGCTCCCCCCTGTTGATGTCACTGCGCATGTGCGATGACTAGGCTAACCAGAGGGGTTCCACGTCAGTGATAGACTAGTTTACATCATTTCCTTCTGTCTAGTAGAAGCGAGGGCCAATAGGAAGAATAGTATGTAAACACTTTACAAGGAACTATAACGATGGCTTGGTTTGCGAGATAATAAATTATCGCAACATGATGACAAAGTGACGAAATCAATTACATTAGGACAAATTGATAAAAATTAATTGAATCATGCATGACAAAAGTGACAAAACCAATTACATCAGGACAAAATGACAAACTAACAAAACTAAATGTATCAGAAAAAAACTGACAAACTGACCAAATTAATTGCATAATGACAAATTGACAAACTAGTTGAATAAGGACAAATTGATAAAACTAATTGAATCGGGACAAACTGACAAAACCAATTGCAGCCTGACACACTGACAAAATAAATCGCAGCATGACAAACAAAAAATCATCAGGATAAACTAATAAAAGCTAATTGCAGCATTACAAATCGACCAAATAGCATCATGACAAACTATAGAAACTAATTTCATCCAGACAAACTGATCAAATCATTTGAATCATGACAAATTGACAAAACCAATTCTAGCATGACCCACTGACAAAATAAATCTCAGTATGACAAGCAAAAAATCATCAGGACAAACTAATGAAAGCTAATTGCAGCATTACAAATCTACTAAATTGTATCATGACAAACTGTAGAAACTAATTGTATCCAGACAAACTTATCAAATCAATTGAATTATGAGAAACTGACAAAATCAGTTACATCTTGAAAAACTGACAAAATCAATTGTTGACAAACTGACAAAACCTATTGGGGTGTGACAAACTCACTAAATCAATTGCATCATGACAAACTGACAAAACCAATGCCAGCATGACAAATTGACAAAACCAAATGAATCATTACAAATTGACAAAACCAATTGCAGCATGACAAACTCACAAAATCAATTTAATCATAATGAACTTAAAAAGTAATTGTAGCATGACAAACTGAAAAAAACAATATTATTATGACAAACTGACAAATTCAATTGCAGCATGAAAAAATGACAAAAACAAAATGTTCATGACAAACTGACAAATTAAATTGCCGCATGAAAAATTGTCAAAAACAAGTTGCAACATTGCACTAACTGAGGCTATTACAAAATGAACACACAAACGTTTCAAAAGTGGAATCTTTCTTTGTTTTACCTATAGGTAAAGTTTAGAATAAATATTTCTTTGTGTTCTCCTTAATATCGACCACAATAGCCCAACCCGTCTTCTATTAGCTCTGCGAGAACCTATTCAAGTTATTAGTCTATTTTTAGTAAAACGTTCATTGTTCAAGGTTCGAATTTAATAGTGGTTAATATCGTTGACAATGAACGTATTACTAATAATAGACTAATAACTTGAATAGGTTCTCGCAGAGCTAATAGAAGACGGGTTGGGCTATTGTGGTCGATATTAAGGAGAACACAAAGAAATATTTATTCTAAACTTTACCTATAGGTAAAACAAAGAAAGATTCCACTTTTGAAACGTTTGTGTGTTCATTTTGTAATAGCCTCAGTTAGTGCAATGTTGCAACTTGTTTTTGACAATTTTTCATGCGGCAATTTAATTTGTCAGTTTGTCATGAACATTTTGTTTTTGTCATTTTTTCATGCTGCAATTGAATTTGTCAGTTTGTCATAATAATATTGTTTTTTTCAGTTTGTCATGCTACAATTACTTTTTAAGTTCATTATGATTAAATTGATTTTGTGAGTTTGTCATGCTGCAATTGGTTTTGTCAATTTGTAATGATTCATTTGGTTTTGTCAATTTGTCATGCTGGCATTGGTTTTGTCAGTTTGTCATGATGCAATTGATTTAGTGAGTTTGTCACACCCCAATAGGTTTTGTCAGTTTGTCAACAATTGATTTTGTCAGTTTTACAAGATGTAACTGATTTTGTCAGTTTCTCATAATTCAATTGATTTGATAAGTTTGTCTGGATGCAATTAGTTTCTACAGTTTGTCATGATGCAATTTAGTCGATTTGTAATGCTTCAATTAGCTTTCATTAGTTTGTCCTGATGATTTTTTGTTTGTCATACTGCGATTTATTTTGTCAGTGTGTCATGCTAAAATTGGTTTTGTCAGTTTGTCATGATTCAATTGATTTGATCAGTTGCTATATATATATATATATATATATAGCAATTGAAAACATTTTATTATATTAGTAATGTTATTTTATAGATATTAATACAAACATTTTAAAAGTGACAGCTGTATGACACACGTAAACGTAGATCTAGTATCTTTAGTAGCTCTCAATTCGTAAATAAATTGGGTTATAGAATTTGAAAGTGGATATCCTTCTTGAAGCGATACAATCGTAAATAAGCCCCCAAAAGCTGCACACAATAGGACAGATGTTCGCTAGAATATGCTCTTTAATATATCTCGAATACGCATTTAGGTCAGTAGACAATGTCGAAGAATAACACCCCAACCTTTTTACCTAGTCGCGTAAAGCAGGAAATGAGGCTTCCGCTCTAAAAGTGACAAATGAACAATCATTGCCACCTGTGTTTATGACTCACGGTGATGTTGTTTCAAGCATAGCACTGCTCATGATATTGTGTCACATGAGGGTGACACCATTCGGCGGGAACAACCTACGCCGGCACCAGTCTCCACTTCTGTTTGAGCCGAATGTTCTGAATATTTTTCTTTCCTATACGGTTTCTTATCCTCTCTACATGAGAATGCTGGTACACTCCACTAAATTCTTGATGATTCCTCATCCCAAACCTATTAGATCAAATGTACTGATGATCCGAACAGGTAATGAATGAGACGCATACAAAACAAAAATAACGTTTTTGAGGAATAAAGATGTGCTGGGGAGGAGAGTAATTATTTAGCCTATCCAATCGATTCTTTCAAGTGATAGGAATAGGATTGCCAACTATTCAAAATAAAATAAGGGGCCTTTTCAATGATGGCAGTAATGTTTTACAAACGTTGGATTCCTTCAGAAACTTCAGTATTCGGAGGTTTTATTTATGACCTCTGATTATTGGATGTCTTGATACACTATTTAGAGGTTTTACTTAAGGTTACTGAACGTTGGATGACTGTAGTAACTATTTGGAGGTATTATTTATAGCCACTGAGAAATGGATGCCTTCGTAAAAAATTTGGAAGTATTATATATGACCACTGAACAATGAAAGCCTTCAAAAATCATTTGGAGATTTTTATATGGCCACAGACCATTGAAAGCCATCAGAAACTATTCGGAGAATTTATTTAAGACAACTGAACATTGGATGCCTTCAGAAACTATTAGGAGGACTTATTTATAAACACTGATTATTGGATGACATAAACTATTTGGAAAGTCACTAATGATTGGAAAGCTTCATAAACCATTTGGAGATTTTATATATAACCACTGAACATAGTATGCCTTCAGAAAACATCAGTCTTGATGGTGTTATTTATGGTCCCTTTAGAAGAAATAATATATTAGAAGAGTTCGTTCCCAAAACCATTTTAGGTCAATTTATTAAAATTTACACGACAGCTAATTTTAGCTACGAGCCACCACTGCCTAAGACTAAGAATATTTATGAATATAAAAAAATATATTAACAGTGGTTCCAAAATTAGTTTGCTTACAAACCAATTAAATTCATATACCTACATTTTTAGTGATTCACAAAGATGTATACGATGTGGACTATTCGTTCTTGTACAAAGTGTCAATAACTATTATGAACCGCTTATGTGGCCGCGTGGTTTAACGCGGTACTCTCGTGTTAGACTAGAATGTAGGAGACAGGGGGATCGGGGTTTGATCCCGGTCGGGTGTACTGAGGTTGGTTTTTCCACTCTACCTCCACGCAGATGTGAGCACTTCCTCTGAATTAAACCTCCTTAATCCCTAACATATTAATGCAATTAGTAGACCTACACACTACACAGGCGTATAGCTGGAATGGGTAGTAAGACGTGGTGCTAAAAAAAATTAGGCTATAACAGTTTTGTTAGAAAAAACTGGACTTTTATTATTGTATTTTCTTGCACTAAATGTTGACAGTTTCAGTAAAAAATAAGATAAGCATTTTAAATACAATAGTTATTTAAAATTTATAAGCGTTAATTTGTGCAAAAAAAACTATCAAGACAGTATAAACTATTCGAATAATTTTACTTGGATTCAGATTGTGGAACTATATTTTGATCAATCAATACTAATTACTTCGGTAGTCTTGGGGTAAAGTGCTCACCACAAGACTCCGATATTCGTGGGTTCAAACCCAGCCGGTGTTGACGGATTTTTCTTGAGTGATAAATATCCGTAGTACATCTTCCTTCAGCGGGGAAGTAAAGATGTTGGTGTCCATTTCTCATGTCAACTGTGGCGTATGAAAAAAGAACCTTGGAATATTTGTGAAAATACGTTTCCCGGAAAAATTGGTAGGTCCTTTCGAGCTCACTCATAGATATTTTCGTGTGCTGATATAATCATTCAGTTCAGAAAGTGCAGGTTAAATACCGCAAATA
>CABFVZ010002314.1:38004-92363 GCA_902151445.1 Timema monikensis | reverse complement strand
GGGGGGGGGGGGGCTAGGTCAGTAAAGTTTGGCTTACTCTCTAAGCTTCTCCACTCTTTCTCGTTCAGCCACTCTGCATCTTCATTGCTGCCCGAAGTCCAAGCGTCTTGCAATACGCCCTCTCTCAATTTTGCCCGTCTTTCTCTGTTTTACGTAAGCATTGTTCTGAGCCCCCCTCCCCGCTTGTCAGAAAAAATTAGCAAAGCTTGAAACTGCCCCCCCCCCCTCTTAGGTGCTTACGTAATACTTAGACGTCTCCTTACTATCCGTTCGGGTAAGTAATTTACTAACTACGCTAATGGGTTAGGAATTGGGAAGGTTAAATATAGAGGAGGTGAACCCACATTTGCTTGGAGAGAGAGAGTGGAAAACAATTTAGGAAAAACCACCCCAGTTTATCCGAGTGAGATTCAAATCTAAATCTCCCCGTCCTCGGCAGTCTAGCCCAGTACGAAACTAGTGCGTTTGCTAACTACGCCACCGAGGCGGGTTATTAAATAAACATAACAAAAATATAAAAATGCTTAAATATGTGTTTCTCGCCTTATTTTCAACCCCCACCCTTATTCTCAAGGCTCCGGTGCTCACCCACTGTTCATAACTTCCATTTTTGGTCCTGCGTCATAAAAACTCTGAGAAACACTGATAATAGAATGGCAATGTTGAAAAGGTAAGCGGAGTTGAGGGGAGGGTTTTGCCCACCTCACTCAATGTCAACAACTATAGAATTACGTCCCAAGACACACCATTGCGTCATTCTACCAATACCAAGAGTTTAAAATACAACGTCGTCATTTAGAGCAAGTCTTAGCACGGATAACTGGTTTATTTATTCTGCTTGAAGCAATCCAGTCAATTAATTACTACTAACACGTCAGTCAGTATCTCTCTCACAATCCTAGTCTTAGCTTGATCAGATTAGGGCGAGGAAAGTACAGTGAGACTTAACTCAACAAGTGTCAACTAGATCTACTCGTATCAATATAAGTAACTCACAACTAGATCCACTATTTGCAAAATAGGAACTTACAACTAGAGGAACTCATATCAACTAGAGGAATTCATTCATACCAACTAAAGGAACTCATATCAACTAAAGTAACTCACAACTAGAGGAACTCATATCAACTAGAGGAATTCATTCATACCAACTAAAGGAACTCATATCAACTAAAGTAACTCACAACTAGATGAACTCATATCAACTAAAGGAACTCACAACTAGAGGAATTCATATCAACTAAAGGAACTCATATCAACTAAAGTAACTCACAACTAGAGGAACTCATATCAACTAAAGTAACTCACAACTAGAGGAACTCATATCAACTAAAGTAACTCACAACTAGAGGAACTCATATCAACTAAAGTAACTCACAACTAGAGGAACTCATATCAACTAAAGTAACTCACAACTAGAGGAACTCATATCAACTAAAGTAACTCACAACTAGAGGAACTCATATCAACTAGAGGAATTCACAACTAGAGGAATTCATACCAACTAAAGGAACTCATATCAACTAAAGTAACTCACAACTAGAGGAACTCATATCAACTAAAGGAACTCACAACTAGAGGAATTCATATCAACTAAAGGAACTCATCAAATTAAAGGAACTCACATTTAGAGGAACTCATATCAACTAGACCAAGGCTGTCGAAACATTTTGAAAGCGTTTGCCCAATAAGTCGATGATTTTAGGATAAATGTTTCCACATGCCCATAGGAATTTTTACTAGAAAAAATATCTGGTAGAGTATCTCATTATCATATTTGTCAGGCACCATGATAAGTTTGTGAGAAATTTAAAAGTATTCTTTATTTTAATTGGTCAAGCAAAATTAAAATAATTTGACTGCACTGAATACTGCGTGTCACTTTGGACACGCGTGCTATGGTTGGCCAGCCCCCTAAGCTGACGTCATGCGCAGAACCGGACGAGTTTTAAGGGCCGGACGGTTTCACCTTACTTCCTCCCACCACGGCCCCGGCCTGTTGTGAACTAAGAAAATATGAAAGGAATAACTCGTGGCCTTGTCCAGTCACCTAAAACTTTGCCCCTTTTAATAATATTTAAAACTCACAATGGTGCGTACAAATCCTGAATTGAAAGCCAACTAAGTCTTGTTTTCCGGTGACAAGGAGGTAGTGGCTCGATTCACGGTTGGTTGTAATTCGGGTGATATTTCCTAGATGGTTTCCTCTGAATATTGGTAAATTTCCTCTAAATTTTACCTTTCTCATCCCTACCATATTAGCACGGGTAGTAATATAATGTTGAAAAAAAAATTACTATGTTGTAGATTGTCACGTCGAGATTATCTTGTTGTGACAAAGATTGCAACAGAAGAGTTATATCGCGCCATAGAAACCCAAGAAGTGCATTGTCTTCGATCGATTGATCCTCACTTGAGACTACTTGGACTACAAACATCGACAGATAGCTCAGGGCAAAGATTTATTGCACTCTCAAAGAATCTACAAATATCTCAGGGCAAAGATTTGTTGCACTCTGTAAGCATGAACAAATATCTCAGGGCAAAGTTTTGTTGCACTATGTAAGCATATACAAATATCTCAGGGCAAAGCTTTGTTGCACTCTGTAAGCATCGACAAATATCTCAGGGCAAATATTTGTTGCACTCTCAAAGCATCGACAACTATCTCGGGGCAAAGATTTGTTGCACTCTCAAAGCATCGACAAATAGCTCAGGGTAAAGCTTTGTTGCGCTCTGTAAGCATTGACAAATATATCACGGGAAAGCTTTATTGCACTCTGTAAGCATCGACAAATAGCTCAGGGCAAAGCTTTGTTGCGCTCTGTAAACATTGACAAATAGCTCAGAGCAAAGCTTTGTTGCACTCTGTAAGCATCGACAAATAGCTCAGGGCAAAGCTTTGTTGCGCTCTGTAAGCATCGACAAATAAATCACGGGAAAGCTTCAATGCACTCTGGAAACATTGACAAATATCTCACGGGAAAGCTTCATCGCGCTCTGCAAGCATTATTGCCACGAGATCGACTGAATATTGGGGTGAGATCGAATGAGTTGCCCAAATGCCTCTAAGGTTTTCGCAATATAGGCTACTAGAATGCCGATGATGGGGAGATTGGATTTCAAATCCCGATCGGATGTACTATTGGTGGTTTTCATATGATTTACCACCCTCCCTCCACGCAAATGCAAATGCACTTCCTCTAAATCGGCCCTTCTACATATTTAGCACATTAATTTAATTAGTACAAATGATCATAACTTGAAGGGAATGTAAGGATGTAAAACAAATTTAGTATAATGTGTTTATGTGATATTTGCCTTCCATTCATCAATAAATGAAGAAAAACAAAATGCTGTGCGATGTGGTCACTAAACAAAAATCTATTTCCATTTTCGCAAAAATAAAAGTTATAGTGTTAATATACAATGGCCTTGGAGCGCGCTGCCTATTTGTAGGGACATATTCTTTTATTGCGGTATTTCTGATGGCAATAGAAGTTCCGAAGCTTTGAAACCAGTAGAACAATCCTCAATTATTCTAGAACTCTCTGTTATTGGTTATTAGCCCGTTAAAAATTATTTTATATGTTTGAGGAAAGCTATATCTACAGTAGCCTAATGGCTTCTTTGGTGCTGACTGACAGCTCACAGCTGACTTATGACAGTCAACATTTAAGTATTTACCTAAATTTTGACTGTCAGAAGTGACAGTTGCTAAACACATGTTTTTGCAGATCATGTGGTTTGGCGTAGGGATACATAATTTGGTCTGATAACTTTTCAAAGCCGTCAGCTCTTAGCTGTGAGCTGTCATTCAGCACCAAAGAAGTCATGGGACTACTGTACGTTTCAAACCATTTACTTTGGTCCCAAAACTGTGATATTTTGATCTTTTGACATTTTATTTATGTTTTTAGTTATAAGACCTAGAATACAGTATTTTTATTCCTACAGGGACACGCGGATAATTTTCTACTACATTTTGGTGTGGACCATTTCAAAAATAGCAAACTACTTCTTAAATCACTTGAGATTTATGGACGTCTGTGACCCCTTGACATTATTTAAATGATTTATTTTACAAGTTCAATTGTAATTATTAAAACTGAGCTTGGGAAAATAAATAAAAATTGCAGGGTAACGATTGGTACTCCATAGATCTAGGAATTTTCTCAACCAGTATATTGACCAATTAAATGATTGAAAGAGGAAATAAGATGGGTAACTTTTGAGGAATTGCACTTCATATTCCTGGAAAGAAGAATCAGAATCGCACTCCACTGTCTTGATTTATTAGTAAAAAATTCAAATCACCTCACAAACAATCCAGATAATTGCGTTGCAAATACCTGAACAATAACATAACAATAATTTACTGTGATAATGAGCCCCTTTTTATTAATATATTCTCTATTGAACCGCCTCCGTCGACCTTTCAGGCATGGGACAAGTCGTACCGGTCGCTAAAACGCAGCGGTGACAGGTTTGGTTTTGAAAGTCGATAAAAGTTAGAGAGAAACAGAGAAAGAAGCGCCACGTGTTGACCTTGAAGAATGGCGCGCTCTTGAATTCGTACCCGAGCTGCTGCGCACTATAACGTCGCACCTTTTGGCACACCCACCTCTTCAACATTTCGTGAGGTGACTGGGCTAGCGATTACGTAACGATATATACTACACTCATTTTTAATATAGGAATTAAAATATCGATAAAGTCTATCTTACTCTTGTCGAAAGGAAATTACCGAACAAATTAAGGTTTCGGTAACAAAAAGATAAGCAGGGAATTATATCCGACTATCGTGTTTTTTTAGTGTTTTATTAGAACTAAAATGTTTTATTATATATTTTATTAACATTTTTGAAAGGGAATCTCATAGTTCACTGGAAAAGAAGCGTCTTACGTTGGTTTGCACATGTTAAGAGGATGAATGTGGATTGAGTGATGAGGCAAATATATGAAGGTAGAGTGTTTAGATCAAAATGAAGGGGTAGGCAATGTAAGACGTGGCTAAATGTTGTAGACGAATGTGTGCAAAAGAGAAAAATTAAGGTAGGCTGGAAGGGGATGCGAGAAAAAGCTAATGTGTTTGCAGTTTTTATGGCAAAACTTTTTTTGGCCAAAATAAATAAATTATTGCTCCAGTACAAACATATAGTTTAATTTTTTGCACATGTTGATATCAACAGTTGTTGAATACCTGTAACGAGCATAGCGGCATTTGGTTACAAACTTTTTGAATAAAGAGAAAATCTCACAACATTCCAGAACACCCTTGACAATATTATTATTAGTATATTACCTACATGATTACATTACGAACGTGACTAAGATGTCATGAAAGAGAATCAACCCTCTCGGTGGGTATTTTAAAAGTTATATTGCTCAAACACAAGACTGCTAAGTGCTACCCGCTTCGGGGGCTGTGTGTCCTAACGCGCTACTATCTCAGTGGACTAGACTGCCGACGATGGGGATATTGAAGTTAAAATCTCAATCAGATGTACTGAGTTTTTTCAAAATGGTTTTTCACTCTTCCTCCACGCCAATTCGAGTATTTTTCTAAATATAACCTTCCTAATCCCTAAAACAAAAACCGTAATCAGTACATAAGAGCGTATAAACCAAACGGGCAGTAAGACGTGGTGCAAAAAAGAAAGGAAAAAAAAAGAAAAGACTCTTACAGTTACTGAGTCAGTAAGCAGCCGTCAGAATTGGCTACCTAAAAGGTACTTAAGCAGAAACTTAACAGTTATATTTCAATTTTGCACCCTCCTAGATTCATTATGATCATTTAAAAATTAATAATAAAGTTAAAACTTCTACAAGCATTGCAACCCCAATGTTGGAGACCAATGGGATAGTAAGACGCGATAGTGTATAACCCGTAGTGAGACTTGGTGACTAAAAAAGAAAAAAAGGAGAATGTGATTCAAAATAAAAATAAAAATGTTTATATAAAGTGGTAGCTGAAGAAAAAAAATAATTTTCGTTGTTAACTTCAAGAAGTGTTATAATAATGTCGGTATAAATTTTATTTTTAAATTTTATTTGTGCATTTTTATTACTATTTCAACATAGCCTTCTTAAAGTAAGGAGGACACTAGACTTCTTCCTTCCTCTGGTTATAAACCTGTGAAAAGGTCTCAAGACTCGAAAGCTAATCAACAACGTATGCAAACCTTCTTTCCCAGTTGAAAAAACTCACCATATTTTATGGCTGACAGTTCACTTAACTCTTATCAACTAAGACTTTAATAGTCTATATATCTTTCGAAATGGACATATGTTGTCAGGCTGTGGCATAGACAAATAATATACCCTGACACTCAACCTCCAGGTTAAAATGGCTGCGCTCCTTTTGGCAGCTTGAGACCTTCACCACTAGAATCGCTGCGATTAGTCCTTTCATCACTAAGCAGTGACACTAGCGAAGCTCAGTGTTGAAGGACTCAAGCTGGCAAAAGGAGTGCAGAGAAACCCCCGTAAGGTCTGTTTCCTACTTGTCTGTGGACTGGGGCCACTCATAGTCACAGGGCTTTGTGAAAGCTTTTGGATAAGCTGAACACAAAATATAGGTTTGGTCCGAAACAACTGAACGATTAGTAACATGAAAATTAACACTTTAGTTGAAAAGTAAAGATTCACTAGCTAAATTAAAGCAAACTACATCCTACATTTTTTCACTTTTTGAAGGAAATGTCACTTATGTGAGCTCCATCGGATGTCAGGCAAACCGTATCACGTTGACCAACACTTTCTTCGGTATAGATAGTTTAATTATTTTCGCCTCACTCTGTATGACTTGTCCAGCTATCTTTTGTATAATTTCTACCAACTAGTAATGTGCATTTTAAATATTATCTTTCCGATAAAAAACAGCATGCCGTGGTTGTATATACATGAGTCATGATAGGTAACTCCTATGTGGTAACCTATCAGGGGTGGCAGAAAGCGCTTAAACTTTTCTTGGTCTCGGTATTGATGATAAATTTATAGACAATCGTGTCAAGTATTCAAAATGTTGATCTCATATTAGAGAAAAATCTTAAAATTCTTAATAATCAACTAAAAACAACGATTAAAATCCTGGGTTCTACTTTATTTCTAGAAACCACCTTGTTCCAAAAGTCTAATTTGGAAAGTTGTAATATTTCAATTAATTTATCTCGACTCCCAGTAAATCACTGAGGGGCAAACTATTAATTGGGCATTAGATCCAACCTTGTAAAAATATATTTATACTGGCAACTTAAAACTTCAAAGAATACAAGAGCTTATATTTGTTTTACTCGTCCAAACGATATTTTTTTTAGCGTTGGGGTGACATGCATATTCACACTAATGAGGTAGGGATGAGAAAGGTTGAATGTAGATTACATTTTTCCTTAGTTATGTGGATATGAGAAAACATTTAGGCAAATATTCTTCAATAAACCTGATCGGAATTCAAACCTCCTCCTTCTCGTCACTGGAAGACCAGACCAACAAGAGTGACGCCTTAGGCCCTGCATCCACCAAGAAAACCAAAGCAATAAATCGTCTGAGGAGGTCCTCACTGTGGTAAAAAAAAAAGCCATCTAAAAGCTCGTGAAAAAGGCTCGGAAACATTTTTGAGTTCCTCCTGAGCTTGAAAAAAAGGGAGGGGACTTAAAATAATTAAAATTGATGTCAAGTGATCCTGTTAAGTTTCAATAAACGTATAGGATGAGCAGGGAAAATTTTGAAGAGCTTGAACGACTCGTAGGCCTAACTACAAACAAGAAAGATATCACTTACCATTGAAGCAGTCGGAGTCTTGAAAGGGATATTGATAACATCAAGGTAAGTGTTAAATTGAAATCTGGCGAAGGCTCTTCTAAAAGTGCATGCTACGGCAACTGAGCACCTGGTGACCAACCAGTTTGATTCTCAGCGATTTATCGTCCAGCGCTTTGGTAGCAGACTCTTCGGTGGACAAAAATCAAGCAACTAATCGTCCATGACAAAGAAACCAATCAACCAAGCAACTTTTCTCATACCCGCTTATGTGGCCACGTCGTCTAACGCGCTACTATCGCAGTAGACTAGACTTCCGATGACAAGGAGATCTAATCTCAGTCAGGTGTACTGAGGTCTTTTTCCCCAAAATAGTTTACCACTCTCCATGCAAATACGGGTACACTTCCTCTAAATATAGCCTGCCTGATTACCAAAACGATTAGCGTAATTATTAAATATGTATATAATCCAAACGGGTCGTAAAACGCTATGCTAAAAAAAAACTTTTTCAATTGAAAAATATATCGCTCGTCCACTGAGGCGACTACGACCAAGGTGCTGGGCGATATATCACTGGACGCCAAACTGATTGGTCACTAAGTGTTAAGTTGCTTGTGAGTTGTTGCAGCGTGCGCTTGTGTAAGAGCCTCCACAGGGTTTTATTTTCATTTGTGCGAGCTTAAAATCTATATAGTTTCACTTTTTTTCCACTTTTTTATTTAACTTTCCTTAGACCAGTATGTTTTTTTTATTACAATTCATAATTCCCTTGTCATATAGAAAGCCAGATCTTGAGAAAATTGTATTTATTTTAATGGAACTAAAACATTCTGTTATAACACAAAATTGTGTTTATTTCAATCACTATACTTCAACCATAGTTGGAATAAGGTTAATTTCCGGCTAGATACATGATTCTGCGCAACCCACGGACCTCCAAACCATCATGCAATGGGACCCTATTGATATTTCTTATAAACGTAGTAGAAATACGCTATTTGTGCTTATGATATTTGTAAGTTGCTCATTAATTGGTGAAATTTAGCTAGTAAGGTTGGTACACAGAATTGGTATTCTTTACACACCAGATATTGATTCCTTATAATTGTTAAATGTTTGGCAGCACATAAATGTGTTAACAATGGTTTTCTTTTATGAAAGGGGTGACCTGGTGGTCTAGGGGTAAGGTGTCAGACTTCTGTGCCGGCGGCCGGGGTTCGATCCTCGGTCCCGGCAAAGATTTATCTGATTACCAAACCCTTCCTTCACCTCTGACAAGAAATCTTGTGAATGTGAGGAATGTCAGGCCTCCACCGTGGTTCGGATTCCACGTTAAACTGTAGGTTCTTCATTTCATCTCACAATCACCCTACCATTACACATTAGCGTAAGTGCGTATAACCCGAACGGGTAGTAAGACGCGGTGCTACTAATAATAATAATAATAATAATTTTATGAAAGGAATAAACACTATATATATTATGGCTTACGCACATCCATTTGCCTTAAATTACTATCTTAAAATTAGTTTTGCATTTCTGGGAAAAAAATATAAAGTAGTTAATAGGTATTATTATTTTATACAAGCTTAATTTATTTTTGTAATTTTAATGATTTAAAAAATGAATTATTCTTAAAAACTTAAGAAGGCTTCAATACAATATTTTTTAAAGAAGACCCCTCAATATTTGTTATTTTTAGCAACGAGTTTGACACGCCTAGTCTAAATGCTCATACAGGACGAACATTGTTAAGCTAGCCAAATAAAACTGGTCTCAATGAACCTTATAGCTAGACTTTATCCAACCCTACCGCAACTAGCCGAACATAAACGAGCTTAAATAACTTTTCATTCTCTTTGACCAACATTACCAAACCCAGCTGATCTTGATTGAACTATCGAACTTTGTAAAACTTGATAGCAAATTTACCAAACCTGATAACTTAAAAAAAAAAAAAAGATTAAATAAAAACTAATCTAAATGTTAATATTATATTTTATTTGTTAATATATTTATTCCCTTCTCCTTATTTGATATTAACCTTAGTCTTCTATGTCGACTTTTTTTTTATCTTATGGTACATTTGACCTGAAGGTACTATGCCGTTCAGGTTCGGTCGCCTTAATGTGTATTAGCCGCTCTGTTAGCCCAGAACGTTGCCCAGGATACATCATAGGAGGATGTATACACGTCATACCCGCATTTAGATTATTTGATGATAGTTGTTATGATGTGGGGCCAGGTTGAGTCTTAACTTAACTTAAACCTAATTAACTAAACCCTGGTGACCATTGGAATCATTCACCTAAAGGGAAAGATAACAAAGGTACCAGCCGGGAATCGAACCCGGCACCCCTAGGTCTGCACTGACCACTACACCATGGGTTCGTTTTATGATGACATGTTTCGGTGTTCTATATATGTTACACCACCTTCAGGAGGTCTTATTTATGAAAATATGATTTATTTGAATACATATTATCGGAAAGTTTGTGAAATTTTTAGGTTTTATTTGTAAATAAACTTTTACATAATTATATAATATATACCTCAAAATTTCCCAATGAGTACGAATCTTCATTCTCTCATAATAGGGACATACTGTAGTTATTAACAAGAAACTTTGTTCCTTTGTCCCCCCATCGTCACCGTGGAAAATGTCGAGTAATCATTCAAATGCGAATTCACTGCGCACATTTCTGGCATATCGTAGTGTTTTCTTTTCCCTTTAACTGCCATCTCTCGCGCGAGCCGGTGGGGCAGGAAATCTTTAGACTAGGAATTTTTTAGGTAGTGGTTCTTTGTCAATGCCGCCCATTTTGTTTTTTTAATTTCTTTGTCAACGCCGCTCTGAAGTTTATAGGAAATTTTTATGTACTGGCGTTTGTTAATGCCGCCCTTATGAGGTGTGTGTGTGTGTGTGTGTGTGTGTGTCAGAACAAATCAAAACTCATTTGTTAGTGTATCTTTTCGGACGTTTATTAATTTGATTGCATGTATTTAGTTTATTGATAGTATGGATAAATACTGCCTATTCAGGCCTTGGGAAGAGTAGCCAACATCAAAACGCCAAGATTCTCTTTTACACGAAGATAGCAGCAGGGAGTATTTTTATGGACAGTTTATAAATAATAAATTATTTATTTATCATTTGCTTGCTCAGCAATAGTGAAAATATTAACATAAATATAAAATGATCCAAAATGTAAAGCTTTTTATTTATTTTTATTTAGGAAGTCATGAAGCGTCGACATTTATCAAAATCTAAAGTTCAATTTTTTGACGATTACAATACTTTCTCTCTCCAAGGGGTCGAGAAAGTAAAAACTCCAAAGAGCTACTACTCTAGTACAGCATCGGCACGCACTCAAAAGAATGCCATCTCTTTGACACCGAATAGCGGTCTAATAATTTCAATGTTGACCAGGAAATTCATGTCCAAAAAAAGTGATGTTGACAAAGAAATTTAAAAACAAAACAAAATGGGCGGCATTGACAAAGAACCACTACCTAAAAATGTCCTAGTCTAAAGATTTCCTGCCACACCGGGAGCTGAGTTTGACCTGCTATGATGAACCCTCTTAATGCTGAAGTGAACAGCTGTAGCTTTCCACAAGTTTGTCGACGAGGAACAATATTATATGAGTCCAGTTAGAGGGTCACACTTAAGAAAAAGTTGTTTGTGGAACATGTGTAAATAGGAAACATTTTAGTTACAATATTTATCATAGTGCTGTGTTTACAGACTTGGTTCAAGAATATCAAACGTTTCGTGTTGTAAAAATATATATTTTGTATCTTATAGCTATGTTTACTTCATCTTGGGTAGAGAGAGGTTGAAGTATTACCACGTCCAGTTACACTATGGCCTTATATTACAAGCTGCAATATAGCGTACTTGTCGAGGTAAGCTTGCTATATTAAGTGGCGTAATTATAGGGTAGCGTAGGTGGCAAAATTCCGCAGGCCCGCAATCAAAATGGGCCCACCACGCAGGCTAACTCGCTCAATATTAATTTGATAAGAGATGAAACTGTTGTTTTTGTTTCATAAGAAAAATATTATTCAATAAATAACTACTCAAAAGTCACGTTATTTTGAATAATTTCATGCTTTACAATAAAGCTCTGTACACATTTTTCTGTAATATTAATATTTAAAAAGATAAAAGTAAATCTACAAAAAAAAACTTGGAGGAAATTACAATGTATACAATTTGGCAGAGATCAAAGCAGGAAGAAAAGAGTTTTAAATGTCGATGTTTGTTTAGCCTTTGTGTTTCTAATTATTGTTTATAGTTTGGTTTATAATATATATTGATATAGTCTTATTCAATTTAGATCATTTTTTTTACGTTATATTGTAAGTTTCCTATTTTCAGTAGCAATTTTACTAGACTTAATGTAGACCTGTATTACGAAATGTATGAAAGAATTCCACTAATAAAGGTTGATGTAATTTATTATAATCTACAATTACACATAATATTATTTTTTGGGGGGCGAGGGAGGCTTTATTTTATTATAAAGGGGAGGGGCAACTTGAAAGTTTTTCCACGGGCCCATTACTGCCTAGTTACGCCTCTGGCTAGTTTGAGTAAAAGACTCAAAAATCTCGTTCTTTTGAATATAAGTTTTATATCTATATTCTTATTCGGTTTAAGATTTAAAACATAAACGCTACTATCTGTGTTTCGCATGATTTGGTTTTAGTCAACTCTGGAATTGGAAGATGAAGTTTCATGAGTTTATGAGATTTAGTAGTATTAAGAGTATATTTTAAACGCATAAAAAGTTAATATTCATTTTATTTAAACCTAGCTCGTAACTTTTATTGACAGTTTAGAGTAATTAAATTCCTTAAAACCCCTTCCTTCTTTTATAATAACCATAAAATCAACCCCCAAAATACTTCTGAAATATACAACTTTTTTTCAACGCGTATTACTACCCCGAGCTATCTACATGGAGCTAAGATGAGTATGGTATAGCTTAAAGAAAATGTACTTGCGTTTGCTTTGAGATAAAATAGGGGGCAAACTACCCTTACACATTTGGATGGAGTTTGAAATGTGGCGTAAAGCCAAACCAGATTATGATTATTTTTATTAACGCTTTTTCTCACGTGATCATCCACGAGGATAAAAAAGCATTAAATATAAAACCATTCCGATCATAATATATCTCTTGTCGCTACCACGGAAAATGCCAATTATTTGATGTTGGGGAAAGTCACAACCTTAGGTGAAAGGATATTTTCTGAGGGGCTATTTTGATCAATACTAAGAGAGGTCTCTTATTGAACTAATGATAGCTCCAAGTCTTACTTATCTTCTGTACAAATAAGGCAGAAAGAAAACATTCCCCAAATGTTACTACTACATAATATACAGTCTAATTTTCATAGACAGGGCCTAATCTGACATTTATTATTATTATTATTACTATTATATTATTTAGCACCGCGTCTTACTACCCGTTCGGGTCTCACGCTTAAGTAATAATTATGCTAATAGATTAGGAATTGGGAAGGTTGAATTTCGAGGAAGTGAACCCGCATTTGCGTGGAGGGAGAGTGGAAATTCATTTAGGGAAAACCACCCCCAGTTCACCCAACCGAGATTCGAACCTCGATCTCCCCATCCTCGGCAGTCTAGCTCAACACGACTAGTGCGTTAGCAAACTACGCCACCGAGGCGGGTATCTGATACTTAAAATATACCAGTTCTACTTTCATACATTCGTACGTTCATGCCTATAAAATAACACTAATGAGCAATAACAAATAACCTGATTTATGGTAAATACAAAGTTGGATTTCAGTATAAAAGGTCTGTAAATAAAATATTTCTCTTTGGTTAAAAATGATTAACAAATTAACTATTATATGACATGATGTGGCAAATAAAAAAACTACGACTAAAATATATATATGATAAACGAACCAAATATTATAGGAGGTTGAAAAAAATCTAATTTTGATTGCTTGAACATTGATTTTTGTTCTTTGTCTGTAACCTTAAATATTTGTTTTTAGTCACAATACGGCTGATATAAAAGCTGATTCAAACCCATATTTTACCAACGTGTTTTGTTTGAGGTGAAAACATTTATCAGATTAAGGGACCCTTTTTTAGCTATAGAAATGTTGTCATCATAAGTTCGCATTTAAACTAACAATTTAATATAATTCGCATTTTAAATATCAAGTAGTCAATTTCTTAAAAATATTTTTTTAATTCATTTTTATTTAGTGCGAACTATCTATTCCTAAATGTTACTCAAGTAGTGACATGTTCTTCATTATAATAAAAAGATGTACGTTTTTATGTTGTAAAAGGCCTTTCCTATGAAAATTGTAGGGTACCTCCTTTATCAACAAGTAGACGGTTCCTGGCTGTCATGACAACGGTTTCTCTCGCTTGACTCTCAGGTACGATGAACTGTTTGCTACCAAACAATCTCTGAGAGACCCTCCTTTGATGCGTTGGTTCAACTTTTATCACAATTCAGAAAGCCACTAGATCTTATGCACTACATAATATATACACCATCAGATGAGCGGCTTTAAATATAATGCTGTACAAAATTATTGTTATACTATATAAAAGGTTCTTTAATGTTTTGGAAGGATCCTTGAACTAACAAGGAGGGAGCTAACAAGGAGGGTTTTGACAACAGCTGTCACAAATTTATTTCAGACGCCTTCACTCCAAGTGTCTTCAAAAATATATATCCGTATTGAACTTTTCATACACAAAATATAGAAAATACTTATGGTAAGTGATAGCGAATACTTCGCATATTACCTATTTACTAAGACAATTTATCTGTATTATTTTTGAACACACATTTTTAATACGTCTTAAAAATATTTAATTTTCATTAAATCTCAGGCTGAGATGGATGAATCTTAAATAACTACGCCAACCTTAATTCGGAAAAGTACGGTAAACTTTGTGATTTGACCTTGGATTTCAGAGTTGTAGTTCATGACACAGACCTTTATGTGCATAAAATGTAATATGTAAATCAAGTATTTTAGATAAATAAGGAGGGTTTTAAGAAAATGCACCACCGTTCAGCTGTGAGTGTGAATAAATCACCATAAGTCCACTTGGTTGGGATTGAAATCCAGCCTCCCAGCTCAAAGTCCACGACACGCTCCATACAGCCAACCTTAACTGGTTGGCTTTGAAAGAGGTTTTAATACTTAGCACCACGTCTTACTACCCATTCGAGATATACGCTTAAGTACTAATTACGCTAATGGGTTAGGAGTTGGGAAGGTTTAATATAAAGGAAGTGAACCCACACTTGCGTGGGGGGAGAGTAGGAAACCATTTAGGGAAAACCACCCCCAGTTCACCCGAGCGAGATTAAAACCTTGATCTTCCCGTCCTCGGCAGTCTAGCTCAACAGAAAAATAGCACTTTAGCTAACAGTTTGTCACCAACTCTTTCCCTGATATTTGTAAATTATAAGCTAACACATTGACGTTTCTGTTTCTGATAATTACACCACTAGATAACATCATTTGGATAAAACTTGCTTTCTTCCAGCATGAGCAACATAATAACCTCTGGCTCACTAATAGACTTAATACTCTTAGATTACACATGCTTAGTCTAGTCACTGCCTACACTGGACTCGTACAATATATCTATGTGTCTGTGGCGTTATTTGAAACAGGGAGTCTTAATGGAACCGTAACATGAACCGATAAGCGAAACTAGCAGTTATTTTTAAAGAACCAGAACAGAAACCTTAAAAATAAATTTACTAAGAACCAGAACCGGATTTCTAATCGATATACGTTTTTAGGTTCATAAAAGCCCATTTCCACGAGCGTATTTAGCAACTATGCTTGACGATACCTTGTTTTAAATGGTTTTGTTTCCACGAGTGTGCGCAGTTGAATTAGCAACGCTGCTGCCGCGCACGATCGACCGTCCTCGCGACTAGCCGCGGCGTTTCCTAGCAGCGCTGCCAGTGTAGATATATTAAATTAAATTAAATGGTCCTGTTTCCACGAGCGGCAGAAATACGCGCGACTCTTTCAAAACAGAGCCACGTGTTGTAGTGCTAGGCTAACAATTACAGTATTATTTATTACTATAAAACAATCCTTTGAGAGCTTAGATGTGGAAATGTTTATTAGTGAGATAGAGAAGCTACCAACCAGCCTTTTGGGATTTAAAGTCATCTGAGAACAGAAATAAGCAAGAAAAAACAAGATCATGGGCATCATTGTGCAAAAAGTTTATACCAAATTCAAGTATTACGTAAATACCTTGGGGGAAGGGGAAGTCCGAACAAAGCTTACGGGTAGTAAGACGCGGTGCTAATAATAATAATAATAATAATAATAATAACAAAGCTTACGTAATACAGAAAGACACAGGAAAGAATGGGGGAGTGTGAATCGCGAGTAAATTAAAACTAATATATTATAATGGTATAAATTTCTAAATTTTGCCAGTTTAATACAATAAATTTAGATTTAATTTACAACAATGTTTATTGAGAATTATTGTGAATTATTTCGCAACATTAATTTATAAGTCTCGTTAATATATATCTACCAGCAATTTATATAATGCATAACAAATTATATTAGTTCCCGTTAGAAGGACGGAGAAAGGGGAGGGGGTACAAAATGGCCAAAATGGCTGAAATCTTAGAAGAAAACATGGGTTTAATATTGGCAACGTGACAGCAGCGTTGCTAAATACGCCCGTGGAAAAGAGCCCTAAAGGTTCTTATTTGTTTTTAAAGCTTTTAAATGTTATATCTTTTTTTATAATTATATTTTATGTCCTTTCCTTAAATTATTTTTATTTATAAATACTGTATTTTTCCTTTTTTTCAGGATTTTTTAAATCAATTTCTAATGTATTTAAAAGAACCAGGACCTGAACCTATACACCATTCATGTTAGGAATTACTCTCTGAAAGGTCTTTTTTCCTATCAATATCCTACTATATAATAGATTTATGATAGGGAAAAAGGCCTTTCAGAGAACAATTCCTAAGGTGAACGGACTTTAATTAATAACCAAAATGAACAGAAACTTTTATTTTTTCCAACCGAATCTAGTACCAGTACCTTAAAATGTTTGATTGGAAAACCAAAACAAGAATCGGAATCGATAAATATTTCGGGTCGACTCCTTGATTTGAAATAATACTGTATACACTCAATTTCCCCTTAAAAGTAGCAGTATTACCTTGATGAACTACATACATTATGGCCCCCCATATCATAAGCTGCAACATAGTGCAGTGGCGGTTTTAAAAATGTAACGCCCCTAGGCACAGTTATAATATGTACCCTCCCCCCATATATATATATTTTTTTGTCAAGGCCTTTAGGAAGTTTCGGTGGAAACAGGTGTTGGGGGAAGGAGGGGGTAGGGTGGAAGTTAGTATTCAAGAAAAGATGTCTAATAAATTATTATTATTAGCACCACGTCTTACTACCCGTTCGGGTTATACGCACTTACGCTAATGTATAATGGTAGGGTGATTGTGAGATGAAATGGAGGACCTACAGTTTAACGTGCAATCCGAACCACGGTGGAGGCCTGGCATTCCCCACATTCACAAGATGTCTTGTCAGAGGTGAAGGAAGGGTTTGGTAATCAGATAAATCTGTGCCGGGACCGAGGATTGAACACCGGCATCCAGCACAGAAGTCTGACACCTTACCCCTAGACCGTCAGGTCACTATGTCTAATAAAGACATGCCCTACAGTAGCTTGAGTTAACATTATGAAGAAGGGGAGTCTGACGTCAGTTACAGAGTAATTGCAAAGTAGTTATTTAAAACGAAATATTGTCGTTCCGACTTTAACTTGAACTATTCCAATATTGTTAGTCATTAATTTTTAAATGTAATTATTAAAAACAAAATATTATAATAAAAAAATAATAATGTTATCCAAAATGTTCCAAAGCCGCCGCCCCTAAGCCCGTGCCTAATGGGACTCTAATAGTGTAAATCCGCTTCTGCCATAGTGGAACCATGCGAGGTAAACCTGCAGGATAAACGAAGGGTACCTACACAAACCTAGTATCATATCACGAATGTCTACAGTCCAATTTTTATAAAATAAAAACATAGTTTTTTTGCGTTCAATGTTGATCATTTACTGTATTAAAATGGTTAATTTATAGGTAACTGTTAGTATCTATCAATAGTGACCGCTAGAGATAACACGCCTTGACGTATGAATATATGAAAAGAGATAGAATAATGCAATTTTTTTTAGCTCTCAGATAAGAACCTTCATATGAAAATGGGACTGTACTGCTTTTCCCCTGGATACGATCAATATATTTTTTCCGTTATGTCATTTGAAAATAAGCTGTAGAGTCTGTGTGCTATCTAATATTAGTCAGTATATTTTCTCACTAATGTAAAGCAGTTGGTATACCTGCTATCTATACCTATCCATTGTTTGAACGTTCAACAATTCATTAATAACAGTTTGAAAGAGGAGATAGTACGAACTTTTAAAATCCAGCAGCTGAAGACAATCAGAGTTGAATGCACTTGTGATATGGACTAGCTCAGGCATTGTTTCTGACCTGCTTTAAGGGCAGTGCCTGTTTGAAGGGAAATACACTGTGGTATTTCTTATGAGAACGGTAGTTTTTAAGTTTCAAAGCACCTCAAATAATTCCCATTTATCTCAGTACTTTTTGCTGTGGCCTCTTTAAAATAATTATTTTATTTAAATGGGAAAGGCTGTATCTATGTTTCTCACAACTTACACCCATTTTGGAACTGTGGCATTTCCTGTGAAACGTTGTTGAATATGATCTCATTTCTCGTTTTCATACATTTAAAAAAAATCGTAAAACCTTAGATTGTAAGTTGTTTCTTTTAAACCTATATTTTTCACTTTTATTTTGGTGTAGATCATATTAAAAATAACGGCATTTCTGAAACAATACAGTATTTTTGAATGTCTACAACGTGTCTCAGTGCTCCATTAGACGACAACCTTAAGTGTACGAACAAGAAATCACATCAAAACTTCATTTAAAATAAGTTTATTATTCGTAGCTAAGTGTATTGACACAATATCAAAAGATACTGTTTTTTGATTTTCTTGTTTGTTTTTTCCTTCAGAAAAAGCATCTAAAGCTTTGTTCACAATTGATTTCTGTGTACGACGTGTAATAATTAGGTGCGAGTTGTATGTACCGACCGTTACAGACCTAAACAAAAAGTGTCACTCGAGTCGTTCACTAGGTCTGTTTTAAGAAATGTATTATTAATGACTTAATTTAAGGGGTGAGGAAGAAAAGGATGGTTTTAGAGAAAATGAACTTGGATAGACACCTAGTGCTTCCAACAGAGATTATAAACGTGACCTTCCAGTCAAGGGTAACTTTGTGTAATACGAGTCTAACTCCTTAATACGTGGTAACGCCGTTATGTTTGTGTTCACAATAGTTGAGTACAGTGTAACCTGACTAATTCGAACTTCCGTAATTCGAGATCGTCCTTAATTCAAACTTTTCCCGGTCCCGTGAATTTTGTATTCAAACAATGTTAAAAAATCGTGGATAATTCAAATTTGGCTTTGGTTAGTTCGAATTTTTCGTAAGTTTTAATGTAGGCCTACTGTGCAGTATTGACTTCCTACTTCTAGTTGCTGCGGCATTTTGTTCTATTTTTGTAAACAGGGAAGGTGACGTTGGAATGCGGTCAGTACCCTTCTTCACGCCCCTCCCACTCCCCCACTCACCCACACGTATTTGTTTACACGTACAGTTCTGCACTCCGTTAGTCAAGGTCGAACCTCTCGAGCAGTTACGTACGCTGTTCTTAGTGAGTTGGTCGTAGCGATATTCTTGTGACGTGCGAGATCATTTTGTTTTGTTATGTAGTTTTTGTTTTGTTTAGTACATACTGTACAGTAGTGTGTGTATGTATCGTGATGCCATAGTCCTATAAATCATTAACTTTGGCCAATAAATTATCGGTGATAATGGAGGTGTAAAAGGGAATTCCTCTTTTAAGAAACTTTTTAATTGGTATTTTTGGATAATTCGACTTTTTTCCTGGTCCATTCAAGCTCTAATTATCCAGGTTACACTGTATTTACTTACTATGTAGGGTCAATAATAAACGCCAGTAGCCGAATTGTTTCGCAGAGGGTCATAAAAAATAATACAGCATCGCATCTCCGTATAATAAGGCTATCAAACATTAAGTCTAAGAATTGTATCCCAACATAGTTTTTAATCTAGTCAAACCACATCAACTCTATGTATATTAAATGAATATATAATTTTTCACATGTTTCAAAACACAAATTAACTGTCATTATGAGTTCGATTCAAGTCAGTTCTGATCAATATATTTTCTTGAAGTATTCCTGTGTTAGAAAATTAAATATTGTGTTATTAAATACCCTTCAGTCATACACGACCTAAATCAATAGTTACATTAATGGAGTTTATACATTTCTTATGAACACGCAATTTAATTATTTCCAAATTTGAACCACATTTAAAGTCAATTTTCGGTAATTGTTTGAGCATAACCAAAGTCAGGAACCAGCGGGGGTTGCTTGATTCCCTTTTCTTATTTTTGGATAGCTGGAACCACATTAAGTCAACCCCGCCATCCTTTTCCTATTATTCATACATATATTGTAACTACTTTACAGGAAGTGAATGTTTACATATTTTCTAATATTAATATTATAGTTTTAGTTATTGTCATAACACTTGACAGGAGAAACTAGTTTAAAACTAAGTGTGTGCCCTAGAATAGTTTCTGTATCACATTGCTTCTAGTAATAGCACGATAGGAAGAGTTACAAAAGTCACTAGACCAACTACCATATATTCATACATCAAGTCGTATGATTTTAAGCTGCCACTTTTAATATAATTATAGTACAGTATATGGCATTATGATCTTGAAAGTTCATTGTCGCACTTATCCCTATCATGAGCTAGTTTTATCCAGTTCACCTCATTACACCCAATTACTATCTTGAGCTAGTTCTATCCAGTCCATCTCATTGCACAATATCTCTATACTGAGCTAGTTCTATCCATTCCCCCTCATTAAACCCTATCTATTTCAGGTCAATTTTTAATGTTATCCTTCCATCTGCGTAAAGGTATTTCTAAATAAGAATTTATTTGCATTTAAAATTGGGCATATTGACTATTTGCAAATTGAGGCACACATGTAGGAAAATAAAAGTTGAAAACGCAGCAAAGTCTATGGTTTTACGAATGTTTTATATATATTTTACCGGCCATCTTCATAATCATAATCATAGTGTTCACTATAGTAACGAGCTGTGAGAAACATAACCTTCTCTCTCCACGTCATACAGTGAGCAACCGACAACCGTAATCCACTTTCATTAAATTAGACAAAGTATTTCAAGTATCGAGTTGTATAAGTAATATTAATAACCTTGTTTCAAGACAACTTGTTCTTAAGTTTCCCTACTCAACCACAAAGGTCACATAGCCTTACACATTTTGTTTTGTTTTAATCTTTGCTGTGAGTCAATAGAGAAACCCCCTTATAAATATGTATCTTGCGTTGACGACTCAAATGTGTTTAGTTCACTTTAAACACACTTTTATTATAGATCAATTAGTATGTAAATGCATTTAGCAACATCCTTCTTGTGTTTCTGCATTGGCCGACATATGATATTTATAAACATAATAATTATTATTGATCCAGAGTTAAAAGATATAAAGATATTCCCCCATCCTGACCCCCCAAGTTGAGACCCCCCAAGTTGAGAAGATTTAAATGTGTCATAATGATATCAATGAGATGTGTAACCGTTTTGAAGAACCAGGGAAAACTATGGAAATTCTGCTATGAGCAAGGTCACAATCAGGTCAAAATTTCATGGCGAGGTTTCTGGAGGGCATAGCTCCCCAGCCACCGGTGACAATTACCAATTAAGAAGAGTAATCCCCTTTAAAAGCTATCCAAAGTTCATTTTTATGGAAATTATAAGAGCAGAGATTAATTCATAAGTTTGTTTAACATTTAGTTCAAAAATCTACAATGAGCACTTCTTAAATAAACATAAAAGTATTTAATAGAGGGAGGGGAAGAAATTTCGGGAGGATTAGTAATTTAGCCCGTCAAATAATTCTGACACCTCTTGGTTTATTTCCCGTGCCTTTCTATTTTTGAAAATGATACGGTTAAAAACCAACTCCAAATTTCTTCTAAAGGTATCAAATTAAAAATTATGAAATCAAGCGAGGATTGCTCTAAAATTCTTCCAGGTGCATCAAGATTTTTAAAAAAATTCTGGAGTAGTCTAATTTTAAATAGATTCTAAAAAAATTAATTTTTCGAATAAATTCCAACTGAGCGCCATTCAAATAGCTTAATGACTGACACCCATTGTCAGAAGTTTGTCAGGGGGTGAGCTCTCGTATCTCTTTAGGTATTCGGGGTTTGGGAAGGTCAAGTCCCCCAAACCCTATTTGGTCAGTTACCCCACCACCACCACTGACCATAATGGCTCTTATACCCTATGAGACATACATATAACTACTAAATAATATCGGCATTGTTTTATTTTTAAATTGTTTGCTATCTCCATCATGTTTGGATATGTTATGCTCGGTATAATGACATGTGAATGAATGTGTGGTATGATTGTGTGCTTTAATGTTTCTTTTTTTTTCTCTCTCTCTCTCTCCTTTATTTAGTTCTAATTTACTAATTTATTTTATTTTAATATGTCCATAAATGTGCATTCATGTATGTGAACATTTTTTTTATAGATATTAATAATTAGTTTCTAGCACATAAGTATTAAATGTGTGTTTTTTAATTATTAATTGGATTAAGTGTAAGAAAAGGTGCTGGCATTAATTTCGTCCAAATAAAGATGACATTATTATTACTATTATGTATTGAAAAGAGGGACCTATGGCTGAAGGAAGAAGTTGGGCCTGTTTGTGCCCTGGGTAGTCATCCTGCTCTTCCAACGACCTCTCCACATTCAGATTCAGATAGGAAGAAACTTTCTTGAATGTTACAAAGTTACTTAAAACAATTTTCACAAATTCAGAAGGCAAGTAATGTGATCTGCAACACTCATGTTCGATATACATCAATAATACCTATAAAATGACACCAATGAAATAGTAAAATGTTTTCAATTTTGACCACAAAAAATATGTTTGAATTTTCTAAAAGTCTATTCGTACTAAAAACTAAAGTAGATAAGATGGTTTTGTTCATTTACTTGGGTTTTCAGTGTTACCGACGTTACTTACTTGGAGATTTTGAAGCTATTTTGCGAAGCGAGTTGCATCTTAACTTGATGCATCTAAGTACTCCAAACGCCATCACACTGAGACACCAATGTACGAAATAGAAAGAGAGGGAAGAAAATTAGCAGTACATCTTGTAAGGCCTCTTGTTTATCTGGTGATAACACTTCCCCTCTTCCTCTGACAAGTTTACACACTCATTATACTATTTGCTCCTTGAAAACATCCATGTGTTTTTAAATTTACCTTTTATTTCTTTGTTTCTTACATTTTCGTGAATAAACCAATAAGCCTAAGTTGTAGGTGAATTATAAAAAACTACTTCAAGACAAAAATAATAATTTTGTGACACTATATAACTATTTTTAGAATTACTTAGGAATTAATGATTTTTGTTTTTCAAAATTATATCTTTAAAACGCGTTGAATAAAACTTAAAATCATTATCATTGGAAATCCTATTGTGGCCTGTCATGATGTCACAGAAAACCAAACTTAGCATTTTGAATTTGTATATAAGTTCCACCTATATAATATCGAACTGATTAACAATGCACAGTAAACTATCAAAACTAAAAGCATTCACACGTCACAGTATTTATAACACGCACATACCTTCAGGTAGGTTGTTCTAAAACTGCTGCTTATATTTTCACAAACTGCAAGCTCTCAGGGGCTTATGACTGGATGACCCCCAGCCTTCACACCTCCTTAACCTTTTCCGGCCCTCTCATTCGTGTTTCTTTGCCGACTTATTTGCGATTTTCGACTAGTTCCCAGTTGAAATGTTTGGTTTCCAAATTTCAAGGATCTATCTGCTTCCACAGTTCTCCCCACATTCACCGATACTTTATACTTACTTTGTCAACATTTTGTCTTAGTCTATCCAAATTTGATACCTGCCTAATATTCACACTTGCAAACTATTTTTTAAATGTGCTTTAACATTAAAATGGTGGCGATAAGCGAAAAACTGGCATTTTATTGTTTTGTCTAAACTGTAATAAGGCAATACTTTTTTTTTTTTAAATTTCGGGATAAGAAGGAGGTAGGGGGTTAACCCCTAAACCAAATCTTCCCTCTACATTTTTGACTACGCCCTTGGGGACGAGTATACCTTTACCTTTCTTGATGGAAGTTCGCCATCTCACGGATCTGACAATGTTCAGCTTCTTGATCTTGAGACCGCTGACTCTCGCGACTAGCACATCGCTGCCTTTATTGCAACTTCCTCTGACCACCTCCATCGCGATCACCTTCTTGATCTTGAGACCGCTGACTCTTGCAACCAACACGTCGCTGACACTATCTAAAACTTCTCTGGCCACCTGCGCCTCCAGAAACGTCGACTCGCAACAGTCGTGAGATACCTTTTATACCGAACAACGTCGCTCTTAGAACAGGGGTGTCCACGAGAAGATATCTTTCACATCAACGTCGGTTGACTTACGGACTAAATGTTAGAATCATCTAGTCTGGCTTACCGGTGACGGAAAACTTCAGGTATTAATACTGGTAAAGTGTAGTGAGGATGCTTCTTATTGTTTCCTACTCTCCCTCTACGCAAATGTGAGTACATTTCCTCTTAATGTTACGTTCCCTGAATCTACCCTATAATCGTAGTTAAATATTATTATTATTATTATTATTTAGCACCGCGTCTTACTTACTACCCGTTCGGGTTATACGCTTTAAGTACTAGTTACGCTAATGGATTAGGAATTGGGAAGGATGAATTAAAGGAAGTGAACCCGCATTTTCGTGGAGGGAGAGTGGAAGATCATTTAGGAAAAACCACCCCCAGTTCACCTGACCGAGATTCGAACCTCGATCTCCCCGTCCTCAGCATTCGAGCTCAACACGACGTAGTTAAATACATATATCCCGAATACGTAATAAAACGTGGTGGAAAAAACATTCTTACGCATCGCATAACTTTACTACGTTGAGCTGTGCTGTTTTCGGAAACATAAGTATTTAAACGCGTTCCTATTTTAATGCAAAAAAAAAAGAGGTCTTCGATTGATTCAGATGAAATACATGATAGTACTGATTAAATTGAACCAAATTATGCTCACCCCCAACGTAGTCTTCACATTATCCATCAAATTACCTTAACACACACACACTCCAAGACTTAAGAATAATCCGATAGGATTAAGATTTAATGGTAGCCGTAAAAATCTTTCATTGTACTAAACATGACTTTTTAAAAAAATCAAGAATGAAGTAATCTTGTTTGCTATTTTGCGGTACATCATATTCTTTTGAAAAGCTTGTATAAAGTTAGGCACTACGTGTAATAAATACGATTGTTTGCTTCTTTGTCGCATCATTCAGACTATTTTAGTAACCTAATAAACAGTTACGTAGGCGGAATAAATGCGTATAACTTTTTTTTGATTCTTTGACGTAACTCTAAAATAAAATAAATGGAAGGACACAAGCTTTCTCATTTGGTATATTAAAGCTGGAAAGGGGGGGGNATATTAAAGCTGGAAAGAGGGGGGGGGGGAATCGAAATAAAGGTATTTGTAAATTATCTTGATATTTTTATGTTCTTTTAAAAATAAATACTCATTTATCATAAAAAAACTGTTCCCGGATACCCATTTTGAACTGAATATTAAAGGCCATTTACGAAATATTTAAAATTTGGTCAAATTTGTCACAAGTTGACTACCTACCCTTAATTTAATTAATTTTAAAAAAACAACTAACATTCTTTACTATCATGTAAAATAGTATCCAAATACCAATTTTGATAATAATCATTAGAGCTATTAAAAAAATAATAATTAAAAAATCCGTTATTAGTAAACAAGTGGATTTTAGGTATAAAACCTTTACTTTTCCTGGGTGAATAATTGTACAGGAAGCTGTACTAATCCATTTCATGGATATTTAAACATACATTTATAGTTCCTAAAATTGCCTATTTGGACGTAGCACCTATTTTAACCTATTTTACACAAAACATTTAACGTATACCCATTTTGTATTCACACACACAAAAAAAAAATTGAAACGTGTTTACGTTTGACACTGTCGACAGTAATTTTCCAAAATGTACTTTATCTAGTCGAAGGTTGGGAATGTTGTTCAAACTTAGGACAGAAGACAGATAACAAACAGCCCCTTCTTGGCGATGTCGGCTAAAGATTCGAAATTCTGACGAAGACAAATTGCAACCTGCTATTACAGATGCAGCTTCCTAAATACTCTTTAATCTACGTGACATGCTTGGCCCATGTCCCGAACCAAGTAGTGGAGCAAATAAGATAAGAATTCCTGAAGATGATCAAATTTATCTCCTCAGTGAAAAAAAGTTTTCCTCAAGACTCCAACTAGACTGCAAGCTTTTTGGAGGGAGCTTCCAAATGTTGCTCTGCTCCCAGAACCTGTGCCCACACGATGGGTAACATGAGTGGAGACTACTGAGTACTACAGTGACCATTTCCTGAATAGTAAAGAAACTGTGACGAGTTTGAAGGAGGTTGTTTGAATAACCGCCGCTAAGCTGGATATTCAGAACGATTTATTGAACTATTGTGCATAAGGTCCCACTAAACATTCTTTGTGAGAATTATTACTGTCCTGGAAAGTACAGAGAAACCTCTATTTGACCAAAATAAAACTTATCAATAAATCAAAGGGGAAAAAACTAAAGCACCTGAAGACGCCGCTAAAAAAAATTCGATAAAATTGGACAGAGTGCTTGAGAAGAACACAGAGTTGAAGTCTTTGTGCGGCTGAAATTCTGGGTTGGAAAGTCAAGTCAAATGGGATGTAGAATCCCAACTTATTTTATGTCCATGTTAAAATACTTTCTCCTCACATCAGTGGATATAGAACGCTCTTTTTCAGCGTAACTTTATAGTGGAAAACTTAGAAAAAGAGCTAATTATTTATTGTGAGGAAAATGGAAAATTTGTTGAAAATTTTTGAAATCTGTGCCAAGAATGAGTAAAATGTACAATCTACTCTTTGTGTATGTGTATGTGCCTGTGTTTTTTTAAAACTAGAATTACCGACAATATGAATGAGTGCTATCTTTCAGTTTTCAGTGATTTCCTAATTCATTTTTACGTCCTATTTTTCTTTTATAAGGCCTGAATAACACACTAAACACATAAATTTAGGCACCTAAAACTGAACTTTTTGAACCTAAAAATACGTTGTCTAGCTATTAGCTACCTACTATTAAATGATATCTTTCAAGATAAACAAACATTATATATAATAATTTATAATGTAAAAAAACAAAACAAATACCCATTTATAGCCAATTAATATCTAGCCCCAGTTCTTAAAATAAATGATAAAGCTCAGTCATCAGTAAAATCAGTAAACTATATATAAACAATTTTTCCCTCAGAAAACCGGTATATAGTTTTGTTCGTCATGTCAAAAATTTCCCAGAAATATATTTTAAACATATTAGTCTCCTTTAAACATATCTCATACCATCCTATACTCTCGAATATGAAGTTGAAAGAGTTGCATTGAGCTGACAATACTTATAAATCCATTCAATTTTCAAAAATTCGCTGAAGTAGACAAATTCAAATAGCTTCCAAAAGCAATGAAGTTTCAAAAATTTACTGGGCATGACTAATCCAAATAACTTTAAAAAATAGTATAATTTTTAAAAATTGGGGTAGAGTCTCACTTTAAATAGCCAAAAGGACATTCAGTTTTCAAATATTTATAGGGGAAGGGAGCGGGGGAGGGGTGGAAGACAAATGTCTACTTGCCCCCACCCCCCCCTTTCACAAAAAAGTTTCTGATGCTGCTATGAGTAATGAGTCTAATTATTATTACTATTAGCACCGCGTTTAACTACCCGTTCGGGTTATACGCACTTACGCTAATGTGTAATGGTAGGGTGTATTGTGAGATGAAATGAAGGACCTACAGTTTAACGTGGGATCTGAACCACGGTGGAGGCCTGGCATTCCACACATTCACAAGTTGTGAATGAGTCTAATGAATATCTCTCTTTGGTGATCTAATGGTCTAAGGCCACTCTCTCGCAAATGGCTTGATTGTCAAAGACAGCACCACGTCTTACTACCCGTTCGGGTTATACGCTTATGCACTGATTACACTAATGATTTTATGGATGAGGAAAACTATAATTATGTATAAGAAATGTAGCAACATTTGAGTGAATAGATAGTGGAAAACCATTTTGTAAAAATCACCCTTAGTACACCCGACCAAAATTCGAACCCCGATCTCCTTGTAATCAGCAGTCTAATCTACTGTGAGAGTAGCTAATTAGACCATGCAGCCCCTGAAACGATTATCAGGGTTTTAACTTGCTTGGGTGTAAGGCGGTGTTTTTTCAAATTATTTCCCTACACATAAATGGGGATATATTTCCTCTAAATTTTACCTTCTTCATTCCTATAAAATTAGCATAGTCAATATACAGGGTACAAAATAAATTAATATCTGACTAAACTTTGTGTGGTCATAGTGGATGCCAAAATAACATTTTTTAAATAAAGAAATCATGGGTCGGAAATGCTTTCTTACGTTACTACACACTGTAGGGCCTACTAGTATAACGATAACATAATTTTTTTTCTGTGAGGCGTGAATAATATTATGAATATAATGTTTAGTTTTTACTGTTTTGGTGTACAAATTAAATGTTCAATATCACTGTTATCAACCTCAATACAAAGCAGCAGGTTCTGCCATGTACATTCAAACACACCAACATAATCTCTCATAATTACATCAGCAATAATAAAAGTACCACACTGGTCGAGTATAAACACACTAATGACTCGTGTACATTCAAACACACCAATCTGATCCCTTATGATTAATTCATCAAAAATAAAAGAACCACGAATGACTCACCCCACCAGAAACGTTTTAAGGAAACATTTTCAACCCATCGCTACTTTGATATCCCCTATTTCCACAAAAAGTTAGGTCAGTTACTTGGTGATCACCCTGTATATGTGTATAGCCTGAACGAGTAATGTGTATCCATGAGAAAAATAATGTTCATTTTTCGGTCCAGGTTTGAATCAAGGTTTGTCAGAGAAAATGTAATCGACCTCTAATAATTCCAACCACCCAGCTGTGGGGGACCGGCCGTTCACTTCTGCAAGTCTCTTAGCCCTCCTTCTTCTTCGTGTCTGTGTGAGCTGCGGAGAGCAATAGGAGGAAATGGGTCAAATTGGGGAGGGCGTGGGGCACTTAATCAATACCACTTCCCACCAGGTCAACGGTTCTTAAAGTGGAACCATCGCAATGGCGCCCGTTTGGAAACAAACAGGGGAATATTCAAAGATTGTTTTGTTTTTTGATCTTGTTCCCCCTAGAAGTTATAACTCTAGGAACAAAGCCAACTTTCCGAAGTAGGTTGGTCAGCATTGTCCTGTCGTGTGGCTACGATAGAAATGAATTATCACCACTCTTTATAAACTTATTGTGTTTCTTAAAATCAAGTCGACTTTAGAAATGTTTTCTCATTAACACCCAAACATATCTAAAATTGAAGGAATGAAATGTGAAAATAGTTCCTTGATTATTATTTTTTTCGCACCACGCCTTGCTACCCTTATGGGCTCTCCAAATTCAACCACACTAATGAGGTAAGGAAGAAGAAGTCATAGTTTTAGAAACTGTATCCATATTTGCGTGAAGATAGAGCTTGAAAACATTTAGTAAAATCGACTCTCAACTAAACTTAACGGGATTTGAACCTCAATCTCCCTGTTTTCACAAAAAACTGACGAGGACGGGGAGGTCAAGGTTCGAATGTCAGTTGGGTTAACTGGAGGTGGTTTTCCCCGCAATGGTTTTCCACTCTCCCTCTACACAAATGTGGGTTCGCCTCCTCTAAATTCAACCTTCCCTATTCCTATCCCATTAGCGTAATTAGTATTTAAGTGTATATCCCACAAGGGTAGTAAGCTGTGGTACTAATAGTAGTAGTCGTAGTAGTAGTAATAGTAGTAGTTATCACAAATCCGAATATTCTAAAGCTTTTCATATAGGACCGAGACTATAAAAGCGCAATCGAACTACAAGACAATGCATGGAGCTTAACATGCAGGAAGTGAACTGTGGTCATTCGAATGGATTGTTATAGTCTCCTAAAATATATATATATATACCCATATATATCTGGTGATAAGGTAAACATAAAAAAAAATCCATAGCAGAATCGGTAGGTGTCTCGGAGCAGACCTGACGAGTAATAACGCTACCACGGCGTTATCCTTTTAAAAAAAACTTTAAGAAAATGTGCCGAAATTAAAGCTATTCGTGCTTAGTAAGAAAGCTAAAGGAAATTAAAGGGTTGGCAGATAATCTGAGATCCAAGCAAAGTGACAGTTTTTTCTTTGATATTTTCAGGGACAACCATCCAATAAATATATGAGGGAGGCCGGAGAAGGTATTTTATTTGGTAATACACCCAAGTTAATTTTTTTAAAAGTAATTGTGTTATTCGACAGTCAATAAATATGGTCTAGTGACTGATCTTGTGTAGTAGCTGCAAATAGAGTTAAAAACAAGAGTCAAGAAACAAGTTGGAATGGGCGAGCAATACTCCTTTCTGGCTAGTTTTATATGATTTTAAATTAAAGCTTTTTATCAATTGTCTTAATTAGTTTATTTTTATTTAATCCATATAAATGTATCATTGCAATGATTGATTTTTTTTTTAAATGGGGACAGCATTGGGCACAAAATCAGCCAGACATAAGTCTTAATTAGAGGACCACCTAGAAAATAATATATAAATGGCCACCTTATTCTTGGTTAAAGAAAGTCCATGTCTTATAGTGAGACATGATTATAAATTTGGCCAATCTACGAGATGGCCAGCAATAAAAACAAAAACAAAGAAAAATAAATTTTTGCTAAAATAAAATTTCACACAATATTTTTACTATATTAATTTATAGTTATAAACTAAACAAAGATGAAATAAAATCTTTTTTGGGTTGAAAGCTAAGGGTCTTAATATTCCAGGCATTACGATACGGAATCAAACTTGTGAATGTGGGGAATGCCAGGCCTCCACCGTGGTTCGGATTCCACGTTAAACTGTAGGTCCTTCATTTCATCTCACAATCATTTTCATCTCACAATCACCCTACCATTACACATTAGCGTAAGTGCGTATAACCCGAATGGGTAGTAAGACGCGATGCTAATAATAATTTAATTGGGAAGGCCAGATATGATAATATATATGTCTATATATATATATGTCTATATATATATGTCTATATATATATGTCTATATATATATATGTATATACATATATTATTTATACTTATTGTATACACCGCGTCTTACTACCCATTTAGGCTATTCGCCTATTTTATAAAATAAATATATTACATAAATTTATTATCTATATAATATATTTTATATTTATTATATAATATATATTATACATAAATATAATATATTTACATATGTATACAGTAAGCTTGCTATAACATCCCTGTGCAACCAGGTATTTACCTCCAATTTCGTGCAAAAAGGCATGCATTTGGCAAGTGACACGTCTTTACCTCTAATCTCTTGCAGAAAGGAATGCAGTCATCAGGTGACATGTATTTACCTCCAATCTCCTGAAGAAAGGGATGCAGTCAACAGATGACATGTCTCCAATCTCTTGAAGAATTGAATGCAGTCATGGGATGCAGTCATCAGGTGACATGTATTTACCTCTAATCTCCTGCAGAAAGGGATGCAGTCATCAGGTGACATGTATTTACCTCTAATATCCTGAAGAAAGGGATGCAGTCAATAGATGACATGTCTCCAATCTCCTGCAGAAAGGGATGCAGTCATCAGGTGACATGTATTTACCTCTAATCTCCTGCAGAAAGGGATGCAGTCATCAGGTAACATGTATTTACCTCTAATCTCCTGCATGAAAGGGATGCAGTCATCAGGTGACATGTATTTACCTCTAATCTCCTGCAGAAAGGGATGCAGTCATCAGGTGACATGTATTTACCTCCAATCTCCTGAAGAAAGGGATGCAGACAATAGATGACATGTCTCCAATCTCCTGCAGAAAGGGATGCAGTCAGCAGGGGACATGTATTTACCTCCAATCTTCCTGAAGAAAGGGATGCAGTCAACAGATGACATGTCTCCAATCTCTTGAAGAATTGAATGCAGTCAGTAGGTAACATGTATTTACCTCCAATCTCCTAAAGAAAGGGATGCAGTCAGCACATTACATGTCTCTAATCTCCTGCCGGAAGACATAGGGTCAGCAAGTGACACGTACTTGCTGGCAGTTCGTGGAACACGTATTTCTTTTTACTATCGTTCAACTGTTCTCACATACGCCGGTTTTACCTTCCAACTCTCTTCCTCGTCAACAGCTTCTATTAGCCTACTCAGCTCCTACCTTTCTTTACCTTTTAGAGAGGTTGAGAGTGGCCATCAACATGGCCGCCACTCCTAGGACTGGCGCACCTAGAAGGAAACAGATATCGTCACACCACAGTTTATTGACATCTAGCTCACAGCTCTAAGATTTACTAAATCTGATTTCATATTATTTAATGAAACATCAAGGGATGTTCTACATCTGTCGTGTTTGATACTTGACCAATGGTGTCAATTTTGCTGAATATTATATAAACATAGCCTTTCTCAATGTTGTTCATTTTTTGTTTATGTTTTATTTTATTTAAAAGAGTCAACAGAGCCGGCGTGAGGGTTTCATTCAACCTAGGCGGGACTTAAATTTGGCATGCAATTGTATCGTGTAAAAGATAAATTATTATTTATCATTATATAATTATTATAATATTATATATTTATAATTTAATTCATGCAACTGGGATGCTTTTTAATATAATTTTATCTGCCAGTGAAAGCTCACAACCAGCTGATGATTATTAAAGTACCAAATTATTTCTAGTCACATTTAAAATTCAAGCTTATTTAATTAGAAAATTTTTACATATTTTTTAAAATGTAAAATTTGTTAGTATAGTATATTTAAATTTTGTTTGGGTATATTTAAAAAAAAATTAAAAATGGAACTTTTATTAATGGAAAGTTTTGTTTGTTTCAATTTTTTTCTAGTATAATATTTGTCCATGCTATATTAGTACCGAGATCAGTAATCCCCCATTACATCATGAAACTGCTATTGTTTCCTCTACACTGAAGAAACGAGTCTTTAAAATTTAAATGCTATTCCTGTTGAGAACTAACTACGAATACACTTTTATGTGTTTCATAATATAATAAAATATTTTTAAGCTACTATGTTGTTAAGGAATAAATAGCAAAGCTAATATATTTGATAATTACGGCTATAGCCACATATACATTTCATATTCTTTAAATTGAAAAAGACACCTGGATACAGGAATCGAACCCGGGTCCTTGGCCTAGGTACACCAATGCTCTACCATAGAGTTATCAACGAATAGTCCTGTGTTCAAGGTCATTCTTCACTCATATTTTAAGACAGAATACGTGATGTCAAATTTAATCGAAGGAAATCCTCGATTTTTACTTTTATCGAAATAATCTAGAACCGTTCTTAATGTCACGATTTTCAATACCTTGATTCATTTCTCTCAAATTTCTGAAAATTTAAGTTAAGGTGTCCAAACGAAATGACAACATTCAGTTTTATATGTTCCCCCCGCCCCCTCCCCCCTGTTTTACTTTAGTACCGGAACTCAACATAGATTTGGTTTTCTAGTGACCTTGCATGTATAGAACATAATTATTTTAAGTTTTTTTTTTTACTTTTCACACATTTTAGTGTTTATTTCGCCAGTACATTACATTACGGTGAGTAAATAAGACCTACATAGCATACATTTTTATTGTGAGGTTGACTTTATCGAAAAAGATTGAAATTGTGAATGTTTAGGAATCCTAATAGATAAAAAAAAAAACAGTAACTGTGACGATTCTAATAAAAATTATTATTATTATTGGGATGAAAACTGATATTGCAAAGTTTCACTTTAGTGTTGGCTTATTTGACTAGAAGCTGTCTAAATAATGATACCCCCTGTCAAATGTGAGAGCAACGGAACATATCTCATAAGAGTGGTCTTGTAAGCTTTGGAACTGTTGGATAAGCTTTTCTCAACGGCAATTTGACTATATATAAATCTCCTGTACCAGTGGATACACGGTCTAGGGCGTTGGGCTGGCAAGACATAAATGATGGTACACTTCCTTATTCCTTCTCCACTAGCGTAATAAATTTGTACATTTAACTTCTAAACAATCACTAAGACTAGGTGGAAATAATACACTTTTGTGTTGAAGGTAAGAATTAAATGGAAATACTATTTCTTTTTTCACCAATGAATCATAAGATGATATTACAATGTTTAAAATGTGTCACAATACTTTGACAATGACATCCTTTCGTGATAAAAAAATATATCTGGGATTTCTGATTACAAGACTCTTACACAGAACTTAAGCTTAGCACTCAGATATCTTATTATCTTGTTATCTAATTTACATCTATTTGGAAGCAAATACTACACTTGATGTGTGAAAGTCTTACACATTAATATATCTAACAAAAAACACTATCAAACAATTACATTCACGATACACAACTATGAAAAATAGTTGTTTTCATGTGTAAACACTTCAACAACACTTACATTTATGAATGCACCGGTGGAAGTGGGGAGAAGGTTCTCAGTCTCATCGAGGCCAGTTCGAAGGGAACGGGGAGGTTAGGGTTCAAATCCTGTCCTAGGGTACTGAGGTGATTTTTAGTAAATGGGTTTCAAACTCTCCCTTCAGGAAAAATGTTTCATCTCTACCTTCCTTATATCTCCACTATGAGTGTCCATATAAATACGAGCGGTGTAGATCTGAGACATGGACACAGAGGAAAGAGGAGAATAAATATTTAAAAGCTGAGATTTGGTGCTGGAGGAGAGTAGAGAGGATAAAGTGGACATATCGAGTGAATAATGAAGACGTTATAAGAAGAGTCAAGAAAACCACTCTGCAGGTGATTCTACGAAGAAAGGCCAACTATATGGCTCACATTTAGATAAAAAAAAATCTTTTTTTAAATTTAATACTTAGCACCACGTCTTACTATCCATTCGGGTTATACGCTTAAGTACTAATTACTCAAATGGTTTTAGAGATTAGGAACGTTGAATTTAGAGGAAGTGAGCCCGCATTTGCGTGGAGGGAGAGAACAAACCTATTTAGGAAAAGCCACCCCCAGTGCACCCGACCTAAATTCGAACCTAGGATCTCCTCGTCAGTCTAGCTCAACACGAAACTAGCACGTTAGCTAATTTCAACACCGAGGTGGGTAAATGTATTTTTGAGTGAAGTCATAGTAGGCAAGGCTGAAAGCTGAAGGGGATCAGGAAGACGACGAATGCAACTGATGGGTGACCTAAAATAACGAAATAAGATGAAGTTTCAAGATACTTAAATTCAGGGGCGTCGTGCTGGGGGAAGGGGGGTGTCCCAATTTCGGGAAAAGTTTGACATTTGGGAATTTTGTGGAAAGTTGAGATCTTGAGTAACGGAAATTTTAGAACTACTTGGGTGTACCTCAGCACTTTCGATTATGAAAGTTATTTAGCACAGACATGTACAAACAAATCTTAAATTTCCCAACTGTCGATCCATATACTTCAAAAGTTCTAAAAATTTCGAATAACCATGTTGTTTAAAGTGTTGATTTCAAATTTGCCATAAGTTATTTAATAAAATGTCAGGAGAATCCCCTTCACCCTCACGCGCTAAATTACAATATGTTTTGAATAGTTTATTCAAGTACCAGTATTAACATTTTAGGTCAACTTCCATGAGGTTATGAAGCAGGACATTGGTAGACAGTTATCAAAATACTGTAGAAATATCGATAATTTCCATTTTTTATTGCTTTATATTACAGCTCAAAATGTTTTTAAATAAACATGGACAAATTGCTAATTTTTTGATAAAGTGAAGAACGAGTTCTACAGCTCAGGGAACTTAGTAGTTAAATATTGCTTCCAAGTGTGTAATAATAAAGCAGCGGTTTCCAACCTGGGGGTCGGAGTGTGTTTTGGGTGGGGTTTAGAGTTTTTAGCTTTATATTTACTTTTTCAAGGATTTTAATGATTATAGGAAGATGTGTAATTCTAATAGAAATGTGAGTTGTTGAAGTGCTAAAAACAACCTAGTCACTACTCGTTTTTGTTGTTGTTCCATTCTGATAACTACTTGCTGACTTGTTTACTGTGGCAGCCTTGTAATGCTGCTGGCATAATATAAAATCATCCCCCAACCCCGAGCTTGTTGATTCTCTTTTACTACATATTAGTCACATATAATCATTATTGTAGTCAATTTATAATAATTAAAACAAGCATTAGTCGACATAAGGGCTTAATGTCACGCTCTTTTGGTTTGGTTTGTTAGTGAAGGAGAAGTAAGGATTTTAATTCTAGCCAGGGGTAGTTTGTCCTTATATCCCTCCAAGCCAATAAGGGTACATTTCCTCTAAATTTTAACTATCCCACTGGTGTAGTTAGCAGTAGATAGTCCGGGTTGGTAGTAATACACAGCGAAAAAACTTAAAACCAGGATTTGAACGCTTTTAAGTTATCAAGGGATCGCGATGGCCGCAGAAAGAAAAGTTGTGGTCAAAAACTACAAAATGTTGGAAACCGCTGTATAATAGTTAAATTTTTTAATCTAAATTACACGATTTGAACAATATCTGCAAAAACCTGAACTAAATAATAATTCAAGTTACTTCCTTATGCACTGAAAAAGCCTTGTATTTTTAAAAATCAAGTATGAACAAATATATTGATTAAATAATTTAAAAATGCAGTTGCCTAAAGGCTCGCTCGGTTCAAGGCTTGATTATCACCCCAATTTTTTCCAAACAAATCTTGTAACCTCCTGTCCTCCCCCCCTTCCCCCCGCCCCCATTCTCAACCTTGCCCTTCTTGGACTCTCCTTTGCCAAGTGGGAATTTTTTAAATTTCGAAATGCTTAGAGTTGATAAAAAAAAACACTGCCCCCCTCCCCCGTTCGCCCCCATAATATATTTCGTACAACGCCCCTGCGCTTTTTCACCTATAACGGGCTACTTCAATCAAACAAACGCACTTAATATAAGTCTTTGAGTGTTAAGCACATGTGTCACATTAATAATTTTGTTAATGAATTATCCGATTCATGATCTAAAATTAACTTGATAAATCACGCATGCCGGTAGCAGACTCTTCTAGCCGAAAATGTTTAAACTATAAAAAATGTAAAGAGTCATTTTAATATTAATATTAAGAGTAGAAACGATGTAATTCAAATTAATCTTATCTATATGTGTTATTTAAGTTATTTAAAATAAATATACAATAGTAAAGCGATGCAATATTGAATAAAAAGGAATACATATTTAAATTAACGAAAACTACGTTATGATTAGTTGAAATGACCTCGTTAAGTGTATAAATACTTGAGATTATAAAATATGGTTGTGTTCGACCGCTACAAAACACAAGACAAATAAAAAATTCTAATATAAACCGGTTCATAAGATAGCATTGATGTTATATCCCTCCACGCAAAAGTTAACTCTTAGTTTTATGAACATGAACCAGATTTTTAACAATCCACGTCATCGGTTGTTTGTCTGGTCAGAAAAGATGGAATAATTGTCTGGGTGATGGCGGAGGTGTGGTGACATTTCAAACTAGTCTTGTGGTTGACCTTGCTGGCATACTACAGACAATCAGTGTCTCTTAAATCCTCACTCGGATAACGGGAGAATTACATCAGATTCTTGATCGGGCGCCACACTCGTCCACTACGCTCGTTCTGCGCAGTGGCCAAAACTCGCTCCTAATCGGTCTTACACAAGTGGGAGACTATGCATCTCATTGGACGATCAATTAACACGATTAGGGGTTTGGTGCTAAAATACTCAAGGTCGTAAGGATGGAGTATGTACAGAGGACTCACTTGATCAAAAATGTTGTTTAGTGTGGGACCTATAGACTTCAGTTACAATCCTATTTACAAGGAAGAATACCCTTTTATATTTATTTTTATTTAGCACAGCGTCTTACTACCCATTCGGGTTATACGCCTTAAGTACTAATTACGCTAAAAGATTAGGAATTGGGAAGGTTGAATTAGAGGAAGTGAACCCGCATTTGCGTGGAGGGAGAGTGGAAAACCATTTAGGAAAAACCACCCTCCCGACTGAGATTCGAACCTCGATCTCCCCGTCCTCAGCAGTCGAGCTCAACACGACAAGCGCGTTAGCCAACTACGCCACCGAGGCGAGTAATACTCTTTTATAAAATACAAACAAATTGTCTACAGTCGACATTGCTAACATTATACTATATGTTATTATAATTGTTAATTGATATTTTCTGTCAAAAATTGGTAACTAAAGATAATAACATGCCTTGAAGTATGAATAAGTGAAATTATTTCTAGTAACTTTTTTTTATCTGTCCACTTCCTTTGAAAATTGTACTGTACTAGAACTATTTTCCCGCCAAAGGTTCTCGCACACTGACGTAGTATCGTACGCTACCAGAACAGTAAAGCTTGATTCACACATTCGCCGAAAATAGAAAGCAGAATCCGCTCAGTAATCCGTGAACTTTAAGTTGTTGACCCATGATGTATTGCAACGCTTTAAGACAGCTGATTATAAACATATTTTATTGTGGATACACATATATTTTATATCATTCTCCCGATGGATGTTTTCAAATTATAACTCCGTGTCGTGGCACAATCCAATACATATTTACACACGCTTTTCATAAACGGGTTATTTAAAATCTCCTCACAACGGCCAAAGAAGCTGTCTGCTAGTATCTGGCTATAGAGCGCATGCGTTGTCAAATGCACATACGCATTTATTTGAGATAGTTGGTTCTTCTATGCAGAACATATCGTACAGAATGAACGAGGTAGAGATGAGTTGAAATTTAGCAGAACCTGATTAGCTTAGAGCTCGTCACGTGACTACGTTTCTGTTCTGCGCTAGTTTTTCGGCTAAGGGGACGGCCAGTCTAGGCGAGAGACTAAACTATAAAATAGAACACATTGGTTGTAATGAGAGGTGGCCAGACTGGAGCGAGCGAGCGCACTTGAAAGATAGAACTTGTCTAGAACAAGTTTTCTATCTTTCCAGCACGTGCAATTGACCCGGTACAGTCTAGTTTACAGGCGCAAGGCAATATTATTGTATGTTGGTTCTTGAGTGCTAGGGAAACTTCTCATTTTGACATTTTTATTACCATCGATAGGTTTTGCACACTTGCTATTAACGGCCTAATTTAATTGGTAAGATCATAAATCATACCTCTGTATGTATATAATACATATATATATAATTGATATGTTAAGATCTTCACTATTATAATCAAAGTAGGCCTTTACAAATAAGAATCACCATTAGCGTGTAGAGAGGATGGGAAAACCACAACAATAAATCACTTGTCAAAAACCACCTTCTGTTCACTGAGCCAAGATTCGAACCTTTGCCTCCTTGTCAACAACTATCTAGAGCTATCTGCTAATCACGCGCTCGCTCACCAGTTTAGCCACCCGGTCGCTCACACACTCGCACGCTTGTCAGTCTGGCCGAAACCTTACGTGTGAATCCACAGTAACGGCAAAGTAGCTGAATGGTCCCGCACACCCAGATCGTATATATGACGTACACACCAAGAGCTTGTTCTCCCCACAAACTCCAAACTTCCCAATCACCACATGAGAGAGCAGTGCAGTGAAAAAAAAGCGAGTATTTTATTATATAATTCAGCCAAAGATGGAGAAAACCAGTGGCGGCTCGTAGCTAAAATTAGTGGGGGTGTTGCTCCAGAATTTTTTAGCCTTTATTAAAATTGTGTAAAAGGAAAAAAAAGTATAAAAAGAAAATTTATTCAGGAACTTGATAAAATCTTAACAAAAAAGACCTTTTTTTTACTTACTTTAACTTAAATTGTTACAGTTCAAGCTTGATTTATTCATTTAAAAATGAAATCCATTCGTCTTGTTTTAATTTGCGCAAAATGTTAAATAATTTTCTCCTTGATCTCTGAATGCATTTAGTCTTTCTGTTAAATAAGAGAACTGAAAATAAAGGAATAAATAGAATAGCTTGAAGCAGAATAATAATCTAATTCTACACTCTTCTAGACTTTATCACATTCAAGAATATTGTACTCGGTTTTTAAGCACAATACACGCTGAGTAAAAAAAAAACTTCCTTCCACCATCACGCCAGAGCCGTCACTGTGAGAGTAACAGTGCTCTCTCTACCTGGCAGTCCCGCCTTCCTCTCCACTCCCCTCCTGTGTGCGCATGCGCACAACAGTCAAACACCACGTCGCTGGCACTGTGAAGCGCACAGTTCCATAAAAGATTTTTGTATCTTTTTCATAAAATGGGGGATGGCTACTGAAGTACTGACACTAAGCTTAAGGGATATATATTGTACTACAAAAATAAAGAAAGAATTAAAGAAAAAAGGAATCATTATATTAAATGTTAGCGATAATATCAAGTGGAAATAGGGGGTGCTGCAATTCCGTAGTGCCTATACACGAGTCACCACTGGAGAAAACATTTCAAGAGTACAGTGAAGCTGTAGGAAAATATCTCCAGGCAGACGTCAAAAAGTACCAAACACATCGTATTGAACAAAAACGTCCGCACCGTCTCTGGGTTTGTAGAGCAAAACGGCGCAAAATAGGTGAAAAACGGTGTTATATCTATATTTTAAATTTGAGGGGTTAGAGGGGTCAACTTAAGTGAACTCCAGGCCACCAGGTTCGTCCCTTGTGCCTCTGTGAGATAGAATAGAAGAGGACGTTATCGAATGTAAACACAGCTCAGAAGACAGTACACCCCATTCACATCTCAACACGCAGAAAGGCTATACAAAGAACCTCTCACACGTTGACACCTTTAATTAATAAGATAAGAGGTGAACAAGTCACTATCAGACAACTTAAAAGCATTCAATTGATTAAATGGAACGACCATAAACCTTATTAGGGCCCCAATAATTTCTATTAACGATTGAGAAAAATATGTATAATGGAAAGTGAATAATTTTTCTCGCCACTTTCTGGGACAACACCCTGAAATCATTGTTTGGAGCTGGAGAAATTAGATTCCATTTAAGTGGTACACAATACACCTTAAAGTCATGTTATTAAAATATATATCCATCTCTATGTATATATACACACACACATATATATATATATATACATACATACATGTATATAAATACATAAATATATATAAACTATATTTATGTATAGGTGGTAAATATATAAAATATATCTATGTATAGGTCAATAGGGGTGACCTGGTGGTCTAGGGGTAAGGTGTCAGACTTCTGTGCTGGCAGCCGGGGTTTAATCCTCGGTCCCGGCACAGATTTATCTGATTACCAAACCCTTCCTTCACCTCTGACAAGACATGTTGTGAATGTGGGGAATGCCAGGCCTCCACCGTGGTTCGGATTCCACGTTAAACTGTAGGTCCTTCATTTCATCTCACAATCACCCTTCCATTATACATTAGCGTAAGTGCGTATAACCCGAACGGGTAGTAAGACGCGGTGCTAATAATAATAATAATACAACAATGGTTCTAAACTTGGGGTACGTGTATTGCTGGGGGTACGCCACATATTTATTAGGACTAATCGAAAATAATTTAGTAGTGTTATTCTTTTAATTTATGTTCAAGTTAACCTAATATGAACTTGATATAACGAATTGTTGTCTATGAAATAATTCCAAGAATCTAATTAGCTATCATAATAGTTTTGTGTTTTATATATTTTCAATCATATACTAATTTTTTGTATTCGATGTTTTTAAAAGTTTTCTGAACTAAAATATTTAAGTGGTGATGAATTCCGCAGTTGACATTTAAATCTATAGTTAAATAAGTGTTTTAATCAAATTAACAACTTCCTTTCTAAATTAAGTGATTAGTTTAAAAACCCTGTAGGTACCGAACAATGGAGAAAAGATTTAATTTATTTTTAAATTATTAAAAATTAAGCTTATGGTGTGTTTAAGAAAATTGACTGAGTGAGGGGGTACTAAGCCTTTAAAAGGTTGAAAAAAAATATTATTGGTCCAACGAGTTGAGGTACCTCAAATATCGATAGTCGACCAAACAATTATTATTATTATTATTATTTAGCACCGCGTCTTACTACCCGTTCGGGTTATACGCTTTAAGTACTAATTACGCTATTTGTTTAGGAACTGGGAAGATTGAATTTAGAGGAAGTGAACTCACATTTGCGTGAAGGTAGAGTGGAAAACCATTTAGGAACCCCCCCGAGTTCACCCGACCGAGATTCGAATCTCGATCTCCCCGTCACAGCAGGCGAGCTCAACACGACTAGCGCGTTAGCCAACTACGCCACTGAGGCGGGTGACCAAATAATTAATTAACGGTTTGGCGAGAGTTATGTTTGGTCAATAACCATATCAGTTTGTAAGACGTACTTTGATATAAACAATTGGTACATAAAGGGCACGTTAAAAACCACCAAAAAGTTCATTTTTCTTGGTTAAAGTGAAAATGAAATTAATAATTATAATAATAATAATAATAATAATAATAAAGCCTAGAATAATATTGTTGTTGTGAGAATAGAAATATTCAAAAAAATAACTATCGCCTTTATTTAATTTATAATAACTATTTAGCAAGTTGTGTAATCTTTAGTATCCATGGAAGACTATTATACTTGTCAGCGAGTGATAGCCCATCATCAATCTTTAAATATGTATTTTCCATATTATATGTTGATTTCCAAACTCGCCAATCAAATTAATGTGAAATAAGTCTTATCATGTTTAGTGTTTTTTTATCTCAACTATTTGCACTACTTTGCAATTGTTGTTATCAACTAAAATGTATTTAATAAATACTTGACACTCATACAAGTAGGTCGTTACATTGTGCTATATTTGACACTTAAGAGGACTATATTGACAAACTATTTTTATTTAAAAGCTTACAGTTTTCTATATATGAAAGAAAGAAACGCTCAAAGATAGAGCATTGATGTACTAAGCCAAAGATCCTGGGCTCGATTCCCGTATACAGGTGTCACTTTTCAATTTATTATTTTTCTAAATAAATTAAAATACTATACTTAATATGCCATTGTGTGACTCGCAAATATTGAGAGTGATCAAAGTCGTATATTAAGGTAGGAATGTAAGGAACGCGAAGATAGGGCCAATGTTTTCTGGAGTTTTTATATCAAAACTTTTTTGGTCAAAATAAATAAAATATTGCTCCAGTATAAACAAAAAGATTAATTTTCTTCATTTGGTGACATAAACAGTTCCTGAATATCCATTATGAGCATAGCAGCATTAGATGAGACAATTTTTAAATGAAGAGAAAATGTTGTCATTAAATTCCAGGACACCCTTGACAGATATTCAAGAACTCTTTATATCACTGTGTGAAGAAAATTAAACTTCATTTTTGTATTGAAGCAATATTTGATTTATTTTGACCAAAAAAAATTTTTTAAACATAAACTGCATAAACAATTACCTTTACACCCGTTCTCTAAATTCTAGTTCATGGAATGCCTTACCAACGATGTAAATAAATTGAAATTGAATGGTTTCAAGCGAAATGTCGCAAATAATCTGTGTGTGGAAGCTCATTCGCGAGATTGACGAGTGTGAGACGTAATCACACCTTCTTGTGAGTGTGTGTTTGTGTTTATCTAGCATCGCGTCTTACTACCCGTTCGGGTTATACGCTTACGTACTAATTACGCTAGTGGTTTAGGAATTGGGAAGATTGAATTTAGAGGAAGTGAACTCAGATTTTCGTGGAGGGAGAGTGGAAAACCATTTAGGAAAAACCACAACCTGTTCACCCGACTAAGATTCGAACCTCGATCTCCCCGTCTTCGGCAGTCTAGATCAACACGAAACTAGTGCATTAGCTAACCACGCCACCGAGGTGAGCTATGTTTGTGATAAATTTATCTCATATTATGTAATCCATGTGTATTTTAGCTCTAGTTTTTCTATTTTATTATTTATGTGTTTTTATGCATATCATTTTGTTAAACTTCATTTTAATTGTGTAATTTATTTAATTTATGTAATTAATTTAGTGTAATAAAAAGTGGTAGCCTTAACTTCGCCATTAAAGTTTATTATTATTGTTATTAAATCCCCACCTTAAGCCGCTATTGACGAGTAGAAAAAATGAGATAACAGGTGAGAATATGATACAGGCTCTAACAACACTGGGAATGGGGAGCCAATCAGAAACACATGCATGGTGATTTGGTGTTAGCCTTTTATGCAACCGTGTGTACAGTTTCTAATTATTACTATACAGAGGTTGCGTTTTTACACAATACTGTAAATTGAAACTCACATTTAGTACGGATGGTTAGCATTTACAAACATTGAAACAAATATAAATGGTAAAACAATAAACCTGAGCCAAATGCTCTGCAATTATTATTTTAGTCAAAGCAATAGGTATAAAATAATAACACATATATTTTTTCAGTTTGGATTTACGGAGAGCGAAAACACTTGTTTTTAAGTGCTTTAAATCCTCCTTTCTAGCATAGTTCCACTATATAATTTCTGCTGCTGTTTTCAAAACAAAAAATTAACACGCACATTAAATCGTAGATGAACAAGAGCAAAAACAATGAGGAGTCAGTCCAAATGTTACAACTGGTCAGGTAAATAAAGTCTGACAAAGACGAGAGACTCCAGTACCTTACAAGATAAGAGCTCACATAAATTACGATTTATCGTAAAAAAAGGCTGCTATAATTTTATTCCCATACACCAGTGAACGCATTACTCTTGCCTTACCTGTCGATACTGTCTAGACTTGGAATATATTTGTATAATTTTACTCGGTGATGTGTTGATGATGAAGGTATTATAAATAATGTATCTCAATTATTGGAGTCTTACAAAGTTAATAATACCTCCATTACTAATTGTGTTAACAAATAAACACTTAAATTTGTTATAATACATTACTTTGACAGCTGACAGATGAGAGCTTTGAAAATCTACCAGACTAAATTATGTATCCCTACGCCAAACCACATGATCTGCAAAAACATGTGTTTAGCACCTTTCACTTCTGACAGTCAAAATTTAGGTAAATACCTAAATATTGAGTGTCAGAAGTCAGCTGTGATCTGTCAATCAGCACCAAAGAAGCTATGGAGCTACTGTAGGTAGTCATGAGCTATGAAAACAATGGCTTCATACAGGACTGGAGTTTTTCAACTGCGTTTACCAAATATGCTAGTCTCATTTTGGTGAAACTGTACGCCAAGGAAGTCTTTCGAACCAGATATGCTAGTCTCATTTTGGTGAAACTGTGCACCAAGGAAGTCTCTCGAACCAGATATGCTAGTCTCATTTTAGTGAAAATGTGCACCAAGGAAGTCTCTCGAACCAGATATGCTAGTCTCATTTTGGTGAAACTGTGCACCAAGGAAGTCTCTCGATCTAGATATGTCAGTCTCATTTTGGTGAAAATGTGCGCCAAGGAGTTCTTTCGAACCAGATATGCTAGTCTCATTTTGGTGAAACTGTGCACCAAGGAAGTCTCTCGAACCAGATATGCTAGTCTCATTTTGGTGAAAATGTGCACCAAGGAAGTCTCTCGAACCAGATATGCTAGTCTCATTTTGGTGAAACTGTGCACCAAGGAAGTCTCTCGATCTAGATATGTCAATCTCATTTTGGTGAAAATGTGCACCAAGGAAGTCTCTCGAACCAGATATGCCAGTCTCATTTTGGTGAAACTGTGCACCAAGGAAGTCTCTCGATCTAGATATGTCAGTTTCATTTTGGTGAAAATGTGCACCAAGGAAGTCTCTCGAACCAAATATGCTAGTCTCATTTTGGTGAAAATGTGCACCAAGGAAGTCTCTCGAACCAGATATGCTAATCTCATTTTGGTGAAACTGTGCCCTAAGGTAGTTTCTCGAACCTGATATGCTAGTCCATTTTGGTGCAACTGTGCGCCAAGGAAGTCTCTCGAACCAAATATACTAATCTCATTTTGGTGCAACTTTGCGTGAGTCTAGTCGTGATAGTGCGTCACAGTATTCTATCAAAATACATGTCGGCATTGATAATTGTACAAGCAGTGTGCATTTTCGTCACAAGATTGACAATATCCTTGGGAAGGTCTGAGTACAAATGTTCTTTTAAGTCTCCTCCTAGAAATAAATCTAATGGGTTGAGGAGCTAGGAGACCACAAAATGACCCCTCCACACCTATTTGACAGTCTCACTTATCTTGAAAACTAAGCCTCGGGTGACTTTCGTTGTTTTACATTATCAACTTGCTTAATTATGGAATCAAGTGACCTGGTGGTCTAGGGGTAAGGTGTTGGACTTGTGTGTTGGGGTCCTGTGGGTTCAATCCTCGGTCCCGGCACAGATTTATCTGATTGCCAAAACCTTCCTTCACCTCTGACAAGACGTGTATTAATCACAACTTGTAAATATGTGGAGTGCCAGGCCTCCACTGTGGTTCGGATCCCACGTTAAACTGTAGGTCCTCCATTTCATCTCACAATCAGCCTACCATTATACATTAGCTTAAGTGCATATAACCTGAACGGGTAGTAAGAAGCGGTGCCAATAACAATAACGGAATCGCTCTCTGAAGAGAAATAGCGTTAATTTTGTACACATTATAAATGCGTCAAATTTACATTGATAATCATAAAAATAAACATAAGTATCTAATATTCTGTTTATGTGTAATTTCTGAAGTGACTAATCATATCAGTACAAGACTAGCAAACTTACTTCATTCTAGGAAGAACATAATAAGAGGTATCAAAAGTATGCAACATGAATTTTTTGAAACGACAAATCATGAAAGTTCACGACTCCCAAACTAACTTATTTCAAGAACTCTGTTTCCCAGCCGTAAATTCATCACCGTGAAAGGCAAAGCCCAATTTTAACGTTTAGTTCAATTTTTAGCCACGCTAAGCATTGAACCCGTGACCGATTAAGTCAAAGTGACTAGCAATTATGTTAGTCTTACGCGCTAGTACCAATACTACAGTAGCCCCATGGTTTCTTTGGTGCTGACTGACAGCTGACGGCTTTGAAAAGTTACCAGACCAAATTATGTATCCCTACGCCAAACCATATGATCTGCAAAAACATATGTTTAGCAGCTGTTACTTTTGACAGTCAATATTCAGGTATATACCTAAATGTTGACTGTCAGACGTCAGCTGTGAGTTGTCAGCCAGTACCAAAGAAGCAATGGGACTACTGTAGCCATCAGAGATTCTAGTAGTTTAATCTTTATGACAAAACGAGGCAGGATAATTTCATTCGAGTACACAAGCATCACATGATATACAATAAAATATCTTCCAAATTCCGGTCAGCTCCCCGGGTCATATAATCGGACGTGCTAGCACACTCCTTCCTATATTTGCCAGTAATAAATATCGATAATTAAGTTCGATACCTATCCTAGTTCCAAAATCGAATACAGATACCTTCTGTAGCTTACGTGCAAAGCTCAGGGATTTCATGGAGTCTGACTTTATTACGTTTTGTTTGCCTGCTGTAAACAATGCTTTATCATGACTAATGCGCCGTCAACACACAAAAAAACAAACTAAAAAACAACTTCAAGGCGTTTCTCCTTTGCGCGTGATAATGCACGCAGACTAGGCAGTGAGCTCAAGTCGCAAAGAGACTCCCCGACATCTGTTGCCAACTCAGCACGACATGGTGTGATTGTTGCCTTGGTGGGTTAGGGAGGGGGAGGAAGTATAATGGAGGGAGAAGAAGGGGAGGACCGCTCTCCTGGCAAACTGACAATATATCGCCAGCCAGCCAAACCAGTTATTATAAAGTTATCCACTAGTCATGTGATATTTTCATTATTCCAAGGATAACACATGATATAGCCACGTCGATGGCATGAAACGCTTACTCTACAAAAGATGACGAAATCTCGGAACCTTTTTCGTGAGTTCGGGGAATAAGGCGATTAAGAAGTTTATTTGAGGGGTTGATGTGGAGGAAACATTGATTAAAACGTCGAATATGTTTTCTAGAGAGACATATCATTATTTTAACACTATGACTTGTCATTATCATGATGATACAGTAAGCCGGAAGTGAAGGAAGATAAAGGTAGCTTTACAATATTCGAAGCTATCTTTTTCATTGTTCACTCCAGGGCCTTTTTCGAACGGGCGCGCCACCCAACTGATTTTACTAACCGTCCAGTTAAAATTATTGTTTGTTTCACAAATCAACTATTGCAAAGTAATACACTGCCCCCGTCTGGATTCTTGATAATTCTATCCGGCTACCCGCCTCGGTGGCGTGGTTAGCTAGAGTGTCAAGGACGGGAAGATCGAGGTTCGAATCTTGGTCAGGTGAACCTATCTCAATAAATTGTAAAGCCAGAGGCGGAGAGGTCGTGTTTAGAATCCCATCTTGATGTACTGAGGCCTGAGGGTGATCCTTTACACCATTGTTTCCCCACTTTCCCACAACGCAAATGTGGGTACATTTTAACCTTCCTCCCTCTTATTCCACTAGATTTATTGAGCATTCTTACAGTACAGACGGAACAAGCAAAAACATCTTCAAACAAACGGGAAAGCCCTTAATAGTGGCTGAATCTAAAAGTTACGCCATGAAGAGGGTATTTTAAAGGAAGTGCACCCGCAATTATAAATACATGATAAGAAAATCAGAGGGAAAAGCTACTTCCAAGTGCATCCTGCCAGAATTAGACATTTCCGAGATCACCTGTTTTGTAATGGAAAGATCTCACTAAAACAATCTAAAATGTTGATGACACATTTTAGTGTTCCAAAATGAACTAAAGTCGTAATTGAGAAGGGTCTTCGAAAGAGTTAGGTACCATTCGAGTTGGTTTTATATTGTACATAAGGATAAACCATCACTATTTTTTTCTTCTCCCACGCGAAATATAACCTTTGACGATTCTTTGATTATTATCGTCAGTAATCATTATTTTACTTTATTGTAAAGAGATTTATTGATGTTGAACATGTCAAAAAGATATTTGAGAAAAGGTGCATTTATTGAAGATATACTTGATTATTCCGTAAATTATTATTTATTTAACTAATCAGTATGGGATGATGGTAATTTAACTTTGTACAAAATAGGTTAGTAGTCAAATTAAAACAATATTTTGGTAATTGGTAGTGAACATCATTAATTAATTTATTTATTACATTAACAGTATTTTTGTGTTTCTATATTATATAATTAACTACATTGCATAGTCTCATTGTGATTTAACTATTAATTTTAAATTACCAGGTAGGCTACTTGACAAGAACATAAGGTTCTTTGCACTGTGCATACCACAGAAAAATAGTGCAAACTATGGTTACAGTCCCGACATGACGTCTTTTAAATAAGTTGTCAGAACTACGCTTATTTGATTTAAATTGAGTAATGATTTATCTCCACTAACAAAGCCATTACCCTATCGTCGTAAATTCATTTAAGCGGCTTATTTACTGCAAGTTTATTTTATTTAGGTCTTGAATTAAGCCAATCATATAATCGACGTGCCATTTTGATCAGAAACCCTTCGAGATATTTAATTTCGAGTTGTTAGACCTCCTCGAGACATACCGCCTGAGTTCATTTCTAGTGGTTTGAGTTTTTAATTGTTGAAGAGTACCAAATTATAAACTCGAGCGGTAGAGGCACTCGAAATGCCAAAGAATATACTCAGGAATACACCTTCTGACCTCTCTTCTGTCAACAGTGACTATGTAATGCGAGTCTAACGTCTTATATCTTACATCACGTGGCTACCGATGCGTGGACCAAAGTTGAAAAAAAAACAAACACTCAAAGTAAATTTGACTACCGGTACCTATTCTCTACCTTTGAGGTATTTATGTTTACGTAAAGAAAGTTCTTGACATATTATTCAACTTAATATGGTATCTCTCTGTCATAGCAAAGCACTCACTATCTACCGTATCTGGAATAACATTAAAACTATACGTGGTCTCCAACACAACACTCCACCGTAGCTACATATATATGGTATTTACGCTATAGCGTAACATTTAACCATGAACAAATTCTTAATAGAACATTTTACTCTTAGCAATCATGATTTTAAGATTAATTAACCTCTCAGGCGTTATGGTGGAGTGCTAGTGAGCCTGAGTTTAGGGCAGTTTTTATAGCATAAACATCTTTTGGCCAAAATAAATCAAATATTTCTTCTATAGAATCATAGAGTTTAGTTTTCTGCACATGCTAATATCAACAGTTGTTGAATATCTGTCATGAGCATGGCGGCATTTGGTTACAAACTTTTCTCTTTATTTAAAAAGTTTGTCACCAAATGCTGCCATGCTCATGACAGATATTCAACAATTGTTGAGATTAGCATGTGCAGAAAACAAAACTCTATGTTTCTATATTATTATTATTATTATTATTATTATTATTATTATTATTAGCACCGCGTCTTACTACCCGTTCGGGTTATACGCACTTACGCTAATGTGTAATGGTAGGGTGATTGTGAGATGAAATGAAGGACCTACAGTTTAGCGTGGAATCCGAACCACGGTGGAGGCCTGGCATTCCCCACATCTATGTTTCTATAGAAAAAAGATTTGATTTATTTTGGCCAAAAGATGTTTGTGCTATAAAAACTGCAAAATTAATGCACTAAACTTGCGCTCACTAGCATCCCACCTTAAAATAGTCACTTAAGATGGGATGGAAAGGGACGCATGGAAAAGCCAGTGTTGTTTGTAATTTTTATGGCGAAACATTTTTTTGTCCAAAATAAATAAAATATTGTTTCAATACAAATATAGAATTTAATTTTCTTTACATAGTGACCTCAAAATTTCTTGAATATCTGTCAAGGGTGTTCTGGAATTTAATGACAACATTTTCTCTTCATTTAAAAAGTTAGTTAGTTAATGCCACCATGGCGGATATTCAGAAACTGTTGATGTTAATACAAGAAGAACATTAAACTCTATGTTTCTTCTACTGGAGCAATATTTCATTTATTTTGAGCAAAACAATATTTTGCCGTAAAAACTGCAAAAATACTGGACTTTTCTCGCGTCCCCTTTCACCCCACCTTAAAAAGAAATACTTCTAAATACAGTAGCCCCGTGGCTTCTTTGGTGCTGACTGACAGCTCACAGCTGACTTCTGACAGTCAACATTTAGGTATGTACCTAAATTTTGACGGTAAGAAGTGACAGCTGCTAAACACATGTTTTTGCAGATCATATGGTTTGGCGTAGGGATTCATAATTTGTTCTGGTAACTTTTCAAAGCAGTCAGCTTACAGCTGTGAACTGTCAGTCAGCACCAAAGAAGCTATGGGGCTACTGTAGGTTTGTAAAAAAAACCTCTTCTTTTTTATGACAGTACGTATAAAAAAAGATAAAATAAACTGACTCGCAATATATAAAACAGGTTTTCCGTTTTAAGTCAAGAATAAACATTTTCAAAAAAGTTATTTACAGTATTATTAATTTTTAAGAACACCTAAATAATACATATTGCATAGCCAACTAAAAAAAATACAAATTTGTACCTATCACCCACGTCGGTGCTCGAATGTTTTGAGCCAGGCATGCCAATCTAATTTGATCTTTAAAGGTCCCATTGAATACTAAAAATACTGACGAGGCCACATTTCAAAATAATTCTGTCTTGTCAATATCATTATCAGTGGCGTAGCTAACATTATGAAGAAGAGGAGACTGAAATGTTAGTTATAATCGTCTGACCTATATGTTTTATTAACTCTAGCTGATGATTTAGTAATATTATGTAAATCATTGATTTTTGTTCGTATGACACGTCAGATTTATAATGACACACTAAACAATAAATATTTATCAGCTCTTCTCCTTCCATTCTAAAACTTAAATCTAAACTAAATATATTTTAAATAATTTGAGCAATCACGTTACACAACGTTACACTGTTTGTTGTTCCGGGGCCTTGCTACCTGTAATTGATAATACAGGGCCTTGTTACCACTGTTCCATTATATTCTATTTTATATTCCAGGGCCTTGTTACCACTGGTTCATCATTTTCTATTTTATATCCCAGGGCCTTGTTACCACTGGTTCATAATATTCTATTTTATAACCCAGGGCCTTGATACCACTGGTTAATAATATTCTATTTTATATCCCAGGGCCTTGATACCACTGGTTCATAATATTCTATTTTATATCCAGGGCCTTGTTACCACTGGTTCATAATATTCTATTTTATAACCCAGGGCCTTGATAATACTGGTTCATAATATTCTATTTTATAACCCAGGGCCTTGATACCACTGGTTAATAATATTCTATTTTATAACCCAGGGCCTTGTTACCACTGGTTCATAATATTCTATTTTATATCCCAGGGCCTTGTTACCACTGGTTCATAATATTCTATTTTATACCCCAGGGCCTTGTTACCACTGGTTCATAATATTCTATTTTATATCCCAGGGCCTTGTTACCACTGGTTCATAATATTCTATTTAATATCCCAGGGCCTTGTTACCACTGGTTCATAGTATTCTATTTTATATCCCAAGGCCTTATTACCACTGGTTCATAATATTCTATTTTATAACCCAGGGCCTTGTTACCACTGGTTCATTATATTCTATTTTATATCCCAGGGCCTTGTTACCACTGTTCATAATATTCTATTTTATATCCCAGGGCCTTGTTACCACTGTTCATAATTTTCTATTTTATACCCCAGGGCCTTGTTACCACTGGTTCATAATATTCTATTTTATAACCCAGGGCCTTGTTACCACTGGTTCATAATATTCTATTGTTTGATGTCCCGGGGCCTGGTTACACGAGTAGGACATGACTTGTACCAACTGGTTGAACTCATGCATATGCGGACAAAATGATCGACAGCCAACTGGTTAACCCAAAAAGACCAACTTTAAAAATGATTCCTTACTAATGATGATATTAATCCACAAAATTAGCGGATACCCCAAAGGGTAGTAAGACGCAGTGCTAAAAAAATCCACTAAATTGGTTTTATCCCTTAGCTTTTCACTTCCTATTTGAGATATACGCAGAATAAGGAATGCGGATGACGCATTGGACCATGTGGCCACAATTAAGGGTAATTTTTAGAGCTATATATTTTATTAAAAATTTATATTGCATAGACTTTACTTGTTATTTTCCGTTTACAATTTTGTTGTCGAACACGTTGTTTGCAATGTATTAACTTGTAGGTCAATTGGTCAATCCATCTCAACTTTTGTATACCAGTAGGTCCTCTCATGTCAAACAATTGTGTATCTTATCAAATGGTCCTAAACGTGTCGATCCCTTAAAACACTCAAGTTTGAAACATGTTTATTTATTTGGTCAACCAGTTGGCTGTCGATCACTTTGCCTTCTTATGCATAAGCTTGTCGACCATTTGGTCCTAGTCTTGTTAGCCACTTGACCTACGTGGCATTCGAACATTTTTACAACTTTTCGGCTGGTTCGTAAAATGCCAATCATGAACTCTGTTAACTATTATAATAATAACGAAAAGTATTACTTTTTTTTTACTATAAATAAATAACTCTAAAACCTGCTCTGGTGCTAGCATGATCATTAAGGCGTCACTATCATCGTAGACTAGATCGTTAAAGATAGGGCGATCGGGGTTCACTCTCCGTCAGGTGTACAAAGGATAGTTTTATTATAAATTGTTTCTCACTCTCTTTAGGAAAATACGAGTGCAATTCCTCTAAATTCAGTTTTCCCAGTCCCAAACTAATTAGCGTAATTAGTACGTGTGAGTATATAACGAACAGAGATTAAGGTCGTTGCTAAAATATTAATAAAAGAACCCTTAAACTTTCACCACTCAAATTATTTCATTAAATTGCCTAGTAATACAGTTTTTTCTATGGACACATTTTGCAAATACAGGCCTAATAGTATTCGGTACAATAAATACTTTGCGACACGTGTAATAAGTTCATTATTTTAAATTATTAATATTTTATGAGTCAGGATTCAAACTAAAGACCACAACTCCCGGATGAGTCATGCGGTGACAATTAATTTCTAACAGTGAAGTTTCTTAGGAGGTAGTGCTATGAAAACACTGTTGGGAACAAAAAACTGGCAATCGCAGCTTACTTTCCCACTCCACCTGCCCA
>CABFVZ010002314.1:14695-37883 GCA_902151445.1 Timema monikensis | reverse complement strand
TTCACAACACAACAACCCCCTTCAACCTTGTTAAATATTCCTCAGCAAAATGTTATATTATATTCATTCTAGAAGAAGCTTGTTGGACGAATCACCTGTTGAAATCCAAACCAACCTAGCAGCCTTGTCTTCTCTGGTTTATAATAATAATAATAATAATAATATTTAGCACCGCGTCTTACTACCCGTTCGGGTTATACGCTTTAAGTACTAATTACGCTAATGGATTAGGAATTGGGAAGGTTGAATTATAGGAAGTGAACCCGCATTTGCGTGGAGGAGAGTGGAAACCATTTAGGAAAAACCACCCCCAGTTCACCCGACCGAGATTCGAACCTCGATCTCCCCGTCCTCAGCAGTCGAGCTCAACACGACAAGCGCGTTAGCCAACTACGCCACTGAGGCGGGTAACTGGTTTATCAAAAGCAGGGAGGTCGGGGTTCTAATACCAGCCAGGTGTTTTTAAAGTGAATTTTCTCTAAATATTTTATCACTATTTCTACATGCAAATTCGTATACATTTTATCCAAACTCTACCTCATCTTTAACCCATTATTGTAAATATGTGGATTGCCTGTTTAGGCAGTGAGGTGCGTATCACGTAAATATATCATATATGTGGATGTATGTGTGGAGGTAGGGGGAGGGGCTGGGTTTTTTTAAAGTCAAACATTGAACCTGAGTCCTTCCTTGTTTTAATACCCCCTCTACCCCTGACCCGGGGAAGGGCTCAACGGGACAATTAGGTTACCGGATTTATGATCTTGGCAAAACGTGGACGCTTGGTTTGGCACAGATTCTAAAATAAACCGAGAATACAAAATGTCGAATGACCAACGTATAAATGGGTTAGTCTCTAAGAAATTGGCTTATACATTTGTTCCGCCACGGAAAAAAGAAAATATAGTAGTGAAAATTAATTTTTAATATCACCTTTTTATTATCACGCAGTGTAGCGTCAAAATGTCACGACCTTAGTATTATGTTGAAGTCAATCTAACACCAATGGATATATTTATCCACACATCTGCTTTACACGTTTTATTGGATTCTATTTCGTTTTGAATTAAAATTCTGGAAGGATATTTAAAAACACTCATCGGTGGTCACGTGGATTAAACGTTAGTCTCACCCCGTTAGGCTTGCCAGTTCATGCTCAAAACTCTTTTGAATGTTTTGAGGATATTTCTCCCCCTAAATAGCACCCATGTTCTACCCTTTTCACCCCTAACCTAGAGTAATTTCGGCTTATAGCCCAGACCGGTGCACATGAATGGCAGAAAAACTCATCCAAGCTCGGTAATACTCTTATACGAACTACGGAGTTAAAATTAAATTCGTAATGACTTTGTTCGAAATTGAATATGCAGGTTAGGTTGGACTAGGCTAGGTTAGGTTAGGTTAAATTATTTCAGGTTAGGCTAGGCTAGGTTAGGTTAGTGGTTAAGAGTATAATGGGATTACAGGTTGTTCCGCAATTCGTGTGGACTGGCTGACAAATATACTTTATTCCGCAATTCGAGTGCGTCCGCCCGGAAGGGTAGAAAGATTTGGTGGGAAAACAAAACAATTTATAAACAGCACACATTCTCACATATGTGTGTGTGTTTGTGTTGTGCTATGAACTCATATACAGATAAAGCTTGCCTCACTGCATGCTCAATCTTTAAGAAAGAAGGAAAGAGTATTTATATGAGATAGAAGAACGATTCGACATAACTTGCTGGACAACACAAACTAATGAGGATCATTTTGGGTTTAAGAAATTGTTGGCGTGGTCTCTATTCGGAAAGAGAACTATCAGTTTCTACAGCGACCACTTCCTTCGTCGTAGCCTAATGAGGCAAGACTATAGGAAATGGTTTCCCCCTCGCTTCATCCCCCCCTGTACCCCAGTGACGAGGGGAATTATATAATATTATATATACTGTAAGGTACGACAATCCCTAGATTTGTTTTAAACATATATGTTACATTTTATATTTACATTATTTTTATTTCTTAAAATGTACAAGTGATTCACTAAAACCAAAACATAATAAAGATTGGTTATTGTTTGTTAATCAATGAATACACTTTTTTTTTACAGTGAAACTAAAATTAAAATACTTAGCAAAATTTTAAGGAATCCTCTTGTTGCATTTTTTGTGTGTGGAGATCTATGATTTATACCAAACGCTTTCATGTAGCTCAGTTTTATTTAGGTAGGTTCAAATTATACGCCTATGACTAACTACGCTAATGGTTTTAGGGATTGGGAAGGTTATCCTTAGACGAGTGTACCCGTATTTGCGTGGCGGTAGAGTGGAAAACTATGTAGGAAAAACCACCCTCATTACACCAGACTGAGATTCGAACCTCGATTTCCCCGTCATCGGCAGTCTAGTCGACTGCGAGAATAGCCAAGCGGGTAAAATTTACAATTGGTTGGGAAGTGAGTTTTTTATTCGATTGTAGAAATAACACTGACCCAAAAAGTATAGCTCAATTTACTTCAATAATGTTATGGAACAAATTTTTAACTTAACAACCAAAATAATCAAACAACAAAAAAGTAAAAAAAAAAATTATATCTTTTAAACGTTAAGTCGTAGCTAGTACCGTAGCTAAAATGGAATTTTTTTTTTTTGCGTAAGAGTCCCCAAACATTATGATGTAAAGATTTTATAAATTTGTCTTTTAAAAACATCTTATAACAATTAAACGAACACTTCCGTAATTAATGTCAATAGGCTTATATTCTGATATAGACGAAACAAATATGAAAATATTGTGATAAACTCGCTCCAATTTGTGACAAATAGAGTGTTTATAATGGACAACTGGACAAGGGTGACCTGGTGGTCTAGGGGTAAGGTGTCAGACTTCTGTGCTGGCGGCCGGGGTTCAATCCTCGGTCCCGGCACAGATTTATTACATCTTGTGAATGTGGGGAATGCCAGGCCTCCACCGTGGTTCGGATTCCACGTTAAACTGTAGGTCCTTCATTTCAACTCACAATCATCCTACAATTACACATTAGCGTAAGGGTGTATAACCCAAACAGGTAGTAAGACGCGGTGATAATGATAATAATAATAATAATAATAATTGGACAAGGGATACTTCTTTTCAATTTTTTGACTTCATGACTAAACGTGCCGCTGTGGGAGAATGGCTTGATTGTTCTCGGTGGCTCAGTCACACACTTGCACCTGTGAAATTTGACCACACTCCAGACTAGTAACAGGCCTCCTTTTTTCTCACGCGCCTCAATGGATGTGGGAATATGTCACTCATGCGTAGTCCAAAATTGCCAACTAGGTTTGTATCCAGTCTCATTTGTGGAAACGCTGGACCGTATGCATTCCATTTCGAAATAGACGAGTGAGTCTGAATTGCAATACCATTGTATGTATTAACTGTCTCATGATTAAAAAAAAACATTTGGTCTGATCTTTAGCTACTAGGCCCTACCATTGGTGACATTGGAGACCACTACACCTCGCCACAGCTGTGCCAACTTGTACTCAGATATTTTTTTTATGAATGGACATATCTGAAAGCTAAAAAGATCTACTTTCATGTATTCATACGTCAAGTTATCTGATCTGCAGCTATCAATTCTGATAGATATTATCATTAGATATCTATAAAACAATAATAATATAATTGTAATCTGTCGTCAATGCTCACCACGCAAAATAAATATTTTCTAAAGCTGTTCCAAGTGCCCATTAGTAAGAAAATCAAGGTATAGGCCTAGTGGCGGCTCGTGTGTAGGCACTGCAGAACTGCAGCACCCCCTATTTGCACTTGATATTGTCGATAACATTTAATATAGTGAGTCCTTTTTTTTAATTATGTCTTTATTTTTGTAGTACAATATATATTCCTTAAGCTTAAGGTCAGTAGCCACCCCCCAATTTATAAAAAAGATACAAAAGTCTTTGTATGGAACTGTGCGCTTCACAGTGCCAGTGACATGGTGTTTGACTGTTGTGAGCATGCGCACATAGGAGGGGGTGAGGAGGAAGGCGGGACTGCCAGGTAGAGAGAGAACTGTCGCTCTCGCAGTGCCGGCTCTGGCGTGATGGTGGAAGGAAGTTTTTTTTACTCAGCTTGTGTTGTGCTTAAAAACTGTTTACCATATTCTTGAATGTGATAAAGTGTAAAAGAGTGTAGAATTAGATTATTATTCTGCTCTCAGCTATTCTATTTGATTCATTTTTTCCGGTTCTTTTATTTAACAGAAAGACTAATTGCGCTTGCAGTACTTTCAATATAGAAAAATTTCCTCAATTGTCATCCAGAGATCAAGGAGAAAATTATTGAACTTTTTGCGTAAATTAAAACAAAACAAATGGATTTCATTTTTAAATGAATAGTGTTAAGATTTTATCAAGTCCCTGAATCCATTTTCTTTTAATCCATGTATTTTCCATTTACACAATTTTAAAACAAAGGCTAAACTTTTTCTGGAGCAGCACCCCCCCACTAATTTTAGCTACGAGCCGCCACTGTGTAAGAGAAGCGACATGGCCGCCACTCCTGTAACTGCATGTACTGGGTACTCCATGGTTGATGAATGGTGAAGAGGACAGGCCACCTAAATGTAAACCAGTCAAACCGGACCAGACACCAAAGTGAAGCCAATGCTGAGGACATCCCGGTGTCTGGTTTGGTACAGGATGCACTGACGGATCGACTCGACCTCTGCGTCTCGACGAAACCAAATGGAAAAATGGTAGAAAAGACGGTATCTGGGGGTCAGCCTCATCAGAGGCGCACGCAGGATTTCATCTCGGGGGGTGATAGAACTTCAAATCAACAAATCAAACATATTTTTAAATATCAAAGTGGGATGTAAGGTAACGCTAGAAAAGGCCAGTGTTTTTGCAGTTTTTAAAGCAAAACTTTTTTTTTGCCAAAATAAATAAAATATTGCTCCAGTATAAGCATAGAATTTAATTTTATTCACATGGTTACCTCAAAATTTCTTGAATATTCATCAAGGGTGTCCTGGAATTTAATGACAACTTTTTCTGTTAATTTAAAAAGTTTCTTATCTAATGCCATTATTCTCGTGGCAGAAATTCAACACTTGTTGATATTAACATATTGTGAAGAAAATTAAACTAAACTCTGCTACTAATTGCTATTAATTTCGGCCAGAAAAATGTTTTGCTATAAAAACCGCAAAAACACTGGCATTTTCTCATGTCCACTACATCCCCAACTTAACTAATTCTTTGTGTAAAACATTATTATAAGCACCACGTCTTACTACCCGTTCGGGTTGTACGCACTTACGCTAATGTGTAATGGTAGGGTGATTGTGAGATGAAATGGAGAACCTACAGTTTAACGTGAGATCCGAACCACGGTGGAGGTCTAGCACTCCCCACATTCACAAGATGTCTTGTCAGAGGTGAAGGAAGGTGTTGGTAATGAGATAAGGCCTCCACCGTGGTTCGGATTCCACGTTAAACTGTAGGTCCTCCATTTCATCTCACAATCACCATACCATTCATTACACATTAGCGTAAGTGCGTATAACCCGAACGGGTATTAAGACGCGGTGATAGTAATAATAATAATAGTAATAATATTAATAATAACAATAATAATATATCTTATGACGTGGTGATTATTTTGGGTTAATATGTCGCATAGTTTCTGAGAAAAATGTACTTAAAATAATATGGAAAGTGTAGACAAATAAATTCCTGTATAGGTCCAGGTCGTCCAAAAAAGTAATAATTCTGTTAAGAAATATTGTGGTGCGTGGCTTATGGTGTAGAATAGATATATCCGGTAGCACATATCGCTCTCCTTAGTGTGACACCTGCCCAGTATTTCTCAGGATCAACCCGTATTGTACCTGAGCCCACATCCCTGGACAAAGGCGTCGGGGACACAAAAAAAACACACCTCAAACATGTGCTAGGATCTCGTACTTAGCTCAATAGTGAAACAAGGTATTTATTTTCGTCTTTGCTTTGGGAATAGTTAGTGCTAAACAAATACATTTCTTTCAAGAAATTGTTTGTGTATGCGGAAATTAAAAAAATTAGTGACATTTTGAAACAATCCAGGACATTTGTTAAGCTATTAATATATCTATATACCCATCCCCCCAAAAATGGTTTACAAAACAAAATCATTGCGTTTTCCTTTAGTTTGAAAGACAATAAAATTGTGGTTTAATTTGCTAATGTACAAATATCTCTTCTGCTTGTGCGTCTATACCTGAACATCGTCAAAAACTACGACAAGCACCATTACCAAATTACGCAAGATTTCTGTTAATAGTCCCCATGAAAGTGTGTCGTATACACGGTAATAGTTTACCTGTGCTGAATTAAGCATTGAATTAAGTACTTAAACATCGCGTACGGGAGACAATATAATATAGTATAATATAATATAATATAATATAATATAATGTTTATTTTTCGTTTTAAAGCTTAAATGATCCACTATCTGTTTTGCGTGAAAGTTTTTTTTTCTTTTGCGACAGCAGTATTAAAATATGGGCATGTGAACGCTTATCACAGTTTTAGTTGGTTTTAATTCAAAGTCTAGTTCGCATCTACTAAACTCTAAAGCATTGTTTTTTAAGTTACAGTACTACTGTACCCAGATTTTTGTAGGAATGGACATCTGAAAAAATGGACGTGAGTGAAAAACCATAAAGGAAAAACTACCATAAGTGTACTCAACCACGATCGAACCCTGATCTTCCAGTCATCGGCAGCCAGTCTATTGTGAAAGTTACGTCTTAGACCATGTGGCTACAGAAGTGGGTCACATTTTTTTTACCTCACTATGACTTGTAACATAAATTAAGCCGACTCTAAAAATACCTAACTTCGTTTGCAAGATATTCAAAATTCTTCGTTTGCAAGATATTTTAACTACAGAATCAAATATGTTTAACACTTTTATCAATAATTTGTTAATTATTTGTAAAAGGTGGACGGCCAAGGCCTACTTATAAGTGTTATTCATTTTTTATTAAATAATAACAATTTATTTAAAGGAACATTGACTTCACCAAACACCTTATATCAAATTTCATTAACTACATTGCGTATAACCCGAACGGGTAATAAGATGCAGTGAAAAAAAATCATATATATTTGTTTGAATAATATAATAAATTCTGACCTTGCCCGAAACATCTTTAGGTGTGACAATCACGTGATTAATCCTATTTGAGACAAACTGTTTGTGAAAACAGTTTTACTGTCAGAATAAATGAACACTGTAGATATATTCTATGAATACATTCACTCACTATATGTGGGAAGTAACTGAATTCTTCTAAGTTTTTAAACTATTTAAATAAATCAGTCAAATTAAATTATACATCTAAGGTGACTTTCTCTTATAGCACAAATATTGGGGAGGTGGTGGGGGTTCCGGAACCCTTCACGCACCCAGCCAGGTACACCCATGTCTGAGTTTTTTTTTTCTGCCAAAATATAACTACAGTAGCCCCATGGCTTCTTTGGTGTTTAACTGACAGCTCACAGCTGACTTATGACAGTCAACATTTAGGTATATAACTAAATTTTGACTGTCAGAAGTGACAGCTGCTAAACGCATGTTTTTTGCAGATCATCTGGTTCGGCGTAGGGATACGTAATTTGGTCTGGTAGCTTTTTAAAGCTGGCAGCTGTCAGTCAGCACCAAAGAAGTCATGGGGCTACTGTAAGGTATGAGGAAAGGCCTTTCAGATGTCACTTCCTACAAAAATCAGTTTAGTAGTACGTTTAACATCTCTAAAGGGGAAGGCATTTAGGAATTTATTTTAAATGAAATGCACCCACACTAGTGTGGAGCTAGAATGGGAAAGCAACGGTGATAAATCATGTGTTGAAAACCACCCTGAGCGCATCTGGCTGAGATTTGAAACCGCCACAGGAAATCTAGATAAAAAGCTGAAACATTTTCAAGATCACATACGTACTTTTTTATTGAGTAGGCCTACATTTAAGGTGACATGGTATGGATTGCGAGTCAAGGGAAGTATTTGTACAGTTTTTATAGCAAAAAAATATATATTAGGAAACTTAATTAAGTATGGCTCCAGTAGAAATTTAAAGGTTAATTTTTTTTTTCTCCACATAATGATATAAACAGTTCTTGAATATTTGTCAAAATTGTCCTAAAAGTTATTATTATTATTAGCACCGCGTCTTACTACCCGTTCGGGTTATACGCTCTTACGCTAATGTGTAATGGTAGGGTGATTGTGAGATGAAATGAAGGACCTACAGTTTAACGTGGAATCCGAACCACGGTGGAGGCCTGGCATTCCCCACATTCACAAGATGTCTTGTCAGAGGTGAAGGAAGGGTTTGGTAATCAGATAAATCTTTGCCGGGACCGAGGATTGAACCCCGGCCGCCAGCATAGAAGTCTGACACCTTACCCCTAGACCACCAGGTCACCCGTCCTAAAAGTCTTTATTTAAAAAGTTTCTATGCTCATGACAATTATTCAACACATTTTGAGATTACTATTCTCAGAAAATTAAATTCTATGCTTTTATTGGATAAATTTTTGATTTATTTTGTCACCCAAAAAATTGTTTGCTGTAAAAACTGCAAAAACACTTACCATTTCTTGCGTCCCTTTCCATAACACCTTAAGTTATTATTACTAACACCACGTCTTACTACCCATTCTGGTTATATGCACTTACGCTAATGTGTAATGGTAGGGTGATTGTGAGATGAAATGGAGGACCTACAGTTTAACGTGGAATCCGAACCACGGTGGAGGATTGGCATTCCCCACATTCACAAGATGTGATTATTACACGTCTTGTCTGAGTTGAAGGAAGGGTTTGGCAATCAGATAAATCTGTGCCGGGACCAAGGATTGAACCCCAGACCCCTAGCACAGAAGTCTGACACCTTAACCTTAGACCACCAGGTCACGTCACACCTTAAGACCGTGAAATAACTACCTTACAAACTAGAACCGTAAAATACTTTAAGCTAATTACTGTATACCTTGAAAACACTTATAAATAGCCAGCTTGGAATAAACACTTGAGAAACAATGTAATCTGATTTTACTTAATCTTCAACAAGAAGGTATTTATTTTGAGCATAAACACATTCTGGAAATCAAACTACACCTTCTTTCTTGGAAATATATTCACTTTGATATTTTAAAAACTCCACGAAATACTTGCCTGCTCTTCACTCTTTATTGAAAATGCTTGTATTTCTCTTTCTTACTCTCTCTTTCTCTCCAAGGATAAACGTTTCCTGTCATTTCTCAACCTTTCCTCCCAGTTCTAGAAATATTGTCAAACAAAATAAGGTTCAAGACAAATGAACAAACCTTTTATGAATATAGCCATTACCAAAGTATACTTTATCTCAGATGAGGAGGTTGAATTTAGAATACGTGTAGCAGTGTTTGCATGGAGAGAGAGAGAGAGCGGGGAACCACTTAGGGTGAACAACTTAAATATACCAGGCTGTGATTCGATCTTCTTCACCTACAAAACCGACTAGATAAGTTTAAAATTAGGGCAATATGTAAACGAGATTCGGAGGTCAACCAATCCCCCATCCATCCTGAATTTCTTATTTTGTCTACTAGTAGAGTAGAGATGCGAGTAAACCCTCACTTAAGCAAATATAACTAACTAATATAGTGTTTAACTTACATTAAGACGACTCAAGGTTCTACGCTAAACAACAAATTTTGGACTTGTGCGTTTATTATGATAGAAATTCAGATATAGGTGTTTTTTCACTACCAGAATACTACTACCATAGAATTATTCTGGTAGAGGAAAAGACCTTACAGACTTAACAACCTTGATAACTCAAGCGCTTAGTTCCATATCTCTCCACAAGAAAGCATTATACAACCTTCTCTTTTCATATGATAGGTGACCTCGAGGGGTGTGTTTTAATGCATTCCTTACCTCTCCACCTGCTTTTGTTAATAAGGAAAGAAGCAAAGGAAGGATCTTCTATTTTCTCACTAGACCTGCGACCTCGAAGAGTAGGCCAACCCCCCTTTCCCCCTTTCCTTATAGTGATAATAGAAGAAGTAAGGGAATTGTTGCCCTGGCGATTCTCTCTTTAGTTTGTTGCTCTCGCAAAGTACAAACATATTTTGCCTTGATATTCACAAGTTGTGGTTGTGGAACACTGAATCGATACCTTGCTTCATGCCTTTTGCACGATTTGCTTAATTTAAAAAAAAATTAGTACCACGCCTTACTACCAGTCCTCGTTATACGCTTAAGTACTGGGTTAGGAATTGGAAGGTTGAATTTAGAGGAAGTGAGCCCGCATTTGCGGTGAGGGAGAGTGAAAACCCATTTAAGAAAAAACCCTCCCAGTTCACCCGACCGAGATTCGAACCTCAATCTCCTCATTCTCGGCAGTCTAGCTCAACACGAAACCAGCGCGTTAGCTAACTACAGCTAGCTGTAGCTGTTAGCTAACTAACTGGGTGTGAGAGTCTAATAAGTTAGTTAAATTGCATGTGTATATTTTTTTTATAAAGTTTATAGTTATATCATATTTAGAGCTAGTTCTACAATCTACGTTTATTTTAGAATTTTATAATAATGATTCAAGGACCAAAATGTGCATACAGAGGCTGTTCAATTACGGGGTAAAGCTCTGAAACTAATAAACAAATATCTCTATTTCGATTCCCGGTGAAAGAAAAGGACAGGTGATGTTTGCGATGTATAGATTCCAAGTCATCGTAAGAGCATTCCATTGTTCATTGTATCAGTGGTCGAACGATCCAAATCATCCTTCTCGTGTTAGACTGGTCTGCTCATAAGGGTGAGACCGGGGTTCGATCCCGGTTGGGTCCATTGGGGGTGGTTTTTCCCTAAACAGTTTCCCAGTCTCCTTTCACGCAAACGCGGGTAATTACCTCTAAGTTTCTTCCTTCCTCATTCCTAACCTATTAAAATAATTATCATATAAGCGTAGGATATAACATCAACAGGTAGTCAGTCAGACGTGATGATAAAATAACCCGCCTTTAATTGCCTTAAGTTGGGGTGCTAGTGAGCGCGAGTTTAATGCATTAATTTTGTAGTTTTTAAAACATAAACATTTTTGGACCAAAATAAATCAAATATTTCTTCTACAGAAACATAGAGTTTAATTTTCTGCACATGCTACTCTCAACAGTGGTTGAATATCTGTCATGAGCATAGCAGTATTTGATGAGAAACTTTTCAAATAAAGAGAAAATGTCACAACATTCTAGAACATCCTTGACAGATATTAAAGAACAGCTGTTGATATTATTATGTGCAGGAAACTAAACTATATGTTTTTATAGAAGAGTATTTGATTTATTTTGGCCAAAAAATGTTTATGCTATAAAAACTTAAGAAAATACTGCCCTAAGCTCACGCTCAGTAGTACCCAAACCAGAAATTGATAGTTTGACTGTTCTTTTAAAAGTTGACAGTTTCCACCATAAATGTTTGAGGTTTGGTATTCCGCACAATAATATGTAGGCCTATATTTATTATGTAACAAAGTACAGAGTGTAGGTTATATCAAATTTTATTCAAATATAAAGAAATGTTTTACGAGTCGTAATTTTGACCTACAGGCTATATACAATTCACTTCTTAAAAATTGTTTTCTAATTTCATTTACTTTGCGATGAAATAGGCATAGTCTTGTTTTGTAATAAATTTATATGTTAATAATAATATAATATATATTGTTAATAAGAATATAATATTAATGAAATATGTATAATAATGTAATACTAATGTTACAATTCGAATTAATGTAGCTTGTTTCTTTGTGTTAGCTCAAGTTTTAAACAATGTTATTAATTTTTAGCGTTGGCGCGCTAAGCCAAAGGTTCCGGGTTCGATTTCAGTTTTCAGATATTATAATTGTTCAATTTACCAATAAGATACCAGATACGGTTATATCCGTAACCTGAAGGCATTTTACATATCTTAATCTTAGACCCTATTTATTCATTTTCATTAAATTGCACAAGCATTTGGTTATCATGAAATGTTATTTGTTTCATGTACTTCTGTACATTATTGTAATTAGTCTAACGGCTACGGCAGCATCAAGCAGACACCCGAGTCACCAGTGTCTGTGGTGTCGATGATAGGTTATAGTAGCCAATTATTTACACACGTCCATCACAGACTCTGCCTTAAGCTATGAGTGAAGAATGACCCTGAGAACAGGATTAATACTGGACAGTAGATGTGTACCGGTTGGTAAAACTGATTACCGTTTGTTTAAAATAATTGTTCATGATACAAATTTTTATTATTTATTAATAACTATTGGGAAATATATTTAAGAGAATGATAACAGTTAATGTAATTAATACAAAGATATTTTATTCAAAAATCAACAGTTAAAGCTTTGATAATTAATGTTATTTCTAATTAATCCATCCATAATAATTGATGATTGATCTTTGCCTGACCGGTGAAAGTTGGAACTAGATTGTTAGTTTTATCGACGGTATGAACTTATAGTTCTTATCTGGTTATGTACTCTTTGCATAGCACGCAACCAGAATGCAGTATTTATGTATGTATGTATGTATGTATGTATGTATGTATATATTTATATATAACTATGTTTTGGAGCATTTTGATTAATCCACTTTAACCTAGAACATTTTGCTTTAAATTCTACTTTAAAAAATTAATTGACATAATAATCACCGATTACGATTAATTGCCGAATCACTAATGATCGCCTGATAACGATTCATCGGTATCCGTATCAGCCCACCCTTAAGATTCGGATGGATACCTACTATATAAGGACGATAAAGTTGTTTACTCTATTACTTAGAAAATATTCATAGTAATAACATTTTGTTTTTTGTATTATATTAAACGTGTAAATAAATTAACTATATTAATAAAAAAAGTTACAAGTTAATATTTACTTTTTTTACAATAAGACGTAATTTCAATTAAATTAAAATTAAATAAAACATGAAATACAATCATATAGTTTTGAAGTTATATTATTATAGAGAATAAGACAATGTTGTTCTACCATACACGACAAATATTTAAAGTACAATACTTTCAAAAAAATTTGATATTTTCAAATTAAATCATGTCTAAACTTTTGAAAAAGTTCAGTAGCTTATAAATAATTTGCATGAACAGTGTATCCTTGATTAGATAAAACCTATATGTATAACGTTAGTTTTGTAAGAAGAGAAAGGTGAAAAGGATTTCTATAAATAGTTTTATTCGTGTTTTATAGACGAACAAGACCTTTTCCCAACATATAGCATAATTAATTTTGAAGATATTAAGATTCAGTGGCGAATCCAGCAGTTTACTTAGGGGAGGGTGGGCATGCGTGTCATAGCTATTATTTCTATCCCCTGAAAATATTCATCAAATTATTTTAGTTTAAGACATCTTTTTTTTTAGAGAAATCACACACACACATTTATATACAGGTTGTTAAAAAAAAGGGGGTTCAGAAATTATGTATCTTGTTATACACATTAACATGAGTAGAATGATTTTAATGATGTTACATAACCTCTAGTGGTGTCGATACTTCGGTAAACTCCAATAATAATAATAATAATAATAATAATAATAATTATTATTATTAATAATAATAATATTATTTCTATATTATTATTATTTATATAATATTATTACTATCATTATTATTAATATTATAATTAATAATATTAATATTGTAGAAATAATAATAATAATAATAATATAAATAAAAGTGTCTTGGAAATTATAGATCCCAAACCTACTCACATAAAGGTAAAGGCATTTTTGTATTTTAGTAATAAAAAATAAATGGTACGGTGCGCCACACAGACTTTCTCTCGCTTTTATCTTGAATAAACATTTACTAAAAACTTGTTAGGATTTGTGAAATGAAATAATATAGACTGTTACTTACTCTATGCAGGGGTGGCTTAAGGGTCGTGTGAACCGGGTGGCTGCCCGGGCCGCCAGGTCGAGGGAACACCAAAAGAGCTAGACTAGACATGACCTAACGTAGCCTGGACGGGATATGAAAATAGTCCCCAAACCTAACAACTTCAAACCTAACGTAGCCTGGGTGGGATATGAAAATAGTCCTCAAACCTTACAACTTCAAACCTAACGTAGCCTGGGCGGGATATGAAAATGATCCCCAAACCTCCGAACCTAGTGTAGACAGTGCGTGATAGTGGAGCTGCTAAGCTTAACAAACGTTCAATTTTTGATACTAACATGAAATTTTACACATTAGTATAATTTTTCGGTGAGTAAAATAAAATCTAGTGCGACTCTTAAAAAGTTATTTTACATTTGCCAGCTTGAAATAATAGCGCACTAAAACTTTTTTTGCAGTTATAATGTAAGCCATTCATAATGTCAAAGTGTTTGTTAAACTTATAATAAAAAATATAGGATGACATTGTCTACAAAACAGGTTCTTATAGTTTTATTTGTAATCCTAGCAGTTCTTGTACAATCTCTAAGTGAAACGTTTAGCGTATGTTCAACATTTGTGGAGTTTCCCCTTCAATTACTTTCCTATCACACCCAGGCTACGTTAGGTTTGGAGTTGTTAGGTTTGGGGATTATTTTAATATTTTCCAAGAATACAATCACCATGAGAAATGTGATAGCTGGCAGCTAGCAGAAGATTTAAGAACTGCCAAAAGAAAAACCAAAGTAAAAATAAAATTGTTTTTGTGAAAGTCTTGACTGCCAAAAGTGACAATAAATCAACATATTATGGTCATTGCAGATAACATTGTTTGGCAAATAGATATATGAGATTTGATCTGCTAACTTTTGCTAGCTGTTAGTTACCTACACTCCTATGGTGAATGGACTATATTATCCACCGATTACGTAGAGGCGCAAAAAATCAATACCGCCCGGGCACGAAATTTATTTCGGGCCGCCCCTGACTTTATGGCATCAGGAACTAGGAACACTGTTACAGAAAAATTGAGAAAAGAGAAACATCTTTGTCAACCAAAGAGCATAAGAATCAAATTCATTTTCAAAAACCTGTATTAAAAACAGTGGTGTAGTCAAAAATTTAGCAATGCCGGAACGCAAGGTCGTATCAATCCCAAAGTTTAAGGGGAGCCAGTGAGTTTACCAAATAGCAATTTTTCGAAAATCATTTTTTCGAAATTCAATTATTCGAAGTTTTATTTTTCGAAAACTAATTTTTCACCATAGCAGGGGTGAGAGTATGGGTAGGTGATTCCCTTTCCTGTAAAGGCTTGGAGTGGAAGCTTGACACATTCCATTAGGCTCATCCAAGCTCCATCTTCTTTAATAAAAAATGTGTTAACATTTATTTTCAGTCTAAAAGTATTGTTATGGCGTTAAAGTTTGTGATGAGTGAAAAAGGAGGACGTAAATTCCTACTTGACGGTCATTTATATTACAAAGAAAAGCCAGTTGAAGAAAGGGTTTGGGTTTATTAGAAGTGTGAAAGATTTCAAAGTGTAATGTGTGGAGCGCGAGTCATAACAGAATCCAATACTATTGTTTTAAGTAAGAGAAATGAGCATAATCATCTAGGGGACCATCTTAGTGTATGCAGATAATCTAATGGCAAATATCCGTGACACGGCAAAAAACACTCGTGATGCACCAACTTGTATCTTGGCTTCAGCCTCGAGTGAAGCAAATCAAAGTGTCGTTACAAAACTACCTAGTGTGTCGAATATGAAACGAGCCATAAGAAATATTCGAATGAAAGCAAATGCGGGACCAGCTGTTCTTAGTATCCGTCGCGACATTGTGTTTCCTGATGAATACAAGCTAACTGTAAATGGAGAAGAGTTTTTAATGTATCACTCAGGACCTCAGGATGACCGTATATTTATTATATCTTCTACCCGAAGAAACTTACAGCTTCCTGGACGTTCCGAACATTGGTATGCTGACGGCACCTTCAAGACTGTTCCACCCCTATTTGAGCAGTTGTATAATATTCACGGATTTGAAGCAAATAACTCCATTCCACTTCTAGCGGAGAAGAGACAAGGAACTTACTCTCGTCTTTTAAGAAAGGGGAAGGAGCTTGAGCAAGCTTCTAACCCCCGGACCTTTATGACCAACTTTGAGATGTCAATGATGAATGCAGTGAATGATGAGTATCCTCTTACAAATCATCGTGGCTGTTTCTTCCATTTTTGCCAGTGTATTTTTCGTAAAATTCAAACAAATGGTTTGAAACAACGCTATGAGAATGATGCCGATTTTTCACTAAAGCTTCACATGTTACCCGCTCTTGCGTATGTTCCTACTGAAGAAGTCGTGGGCACTTTTGATTCCTTGTGCAATAGCAATGTATTGCTCCAAGAAGCACAACCTATTATAGATTATTTTGAAGATGTGTGGATTGGTCGTCCAGATTGTCGTTTGGGCCACCGCCCTACAATTTACGCACACCAAATTTGGAACTGTCATGATAGTGTTCTTCAGGGGCTACCCAAGACAAACAACAATATAGAAGGATGGCACAAAGGGTTCCAACAACATACGGTAAAACGGTTTCGGTTCTCGCCCAAACCAAGGTACAATCATTCAAATGGCATTGCGGAAACAACTTTTTTGTTTTTGTTTCAGGGGGCTATGAAACGTCGACATTTATAAAATTCTCGATTTCGAATTTTTTTACGATCCCAATAGTTTCACTCCAAGGTGTCGAGACAAAGTAAATATTAGTTTACAAAGTTTAGTTACCTACAACTGTTGCTTGCGGTTGGTTTGATCGCCATTGATGGGGAGGTTAAGGTTCGAATCTCATCTGCGTGAACTGAAGATAGTTTTTCATTTAAATGTATATATAAATATCTTCAATGGTTTTCCACAAGTGATTTATCACTCTGGTTTTCCCATCTTTACTCCATGCAAATGCGGGCTCACTTCCTCTTAAATACGTTCCTCATCCCTACCAATCAGATTAAGCCGTTAATAACCTTTGTTCGGAACGTAGCAATAAAAAAGAAACGACTTAGTTTTGGATGGGTTATAATCATATTATAGTAATAAATTAATGATTTGAAATGGAAACGTGGTTTAGCGAGCTTTGTTTAATCTGATTGTCTTTTTAGATCATAGAATACAATGCTCTTGTTAGTATGGTGTTCAAAAAAGTTAACAATAGGGCCTATTTGTAAAGTGAAGTAGGCGTACAGTACGTAAATTATATTGAATTGAAATAAACTTTAAAAAATAGCAATTTTTCGCAAACTTTGGCCACCTTTTCTCTAACTCATTAATTTTTTTAAAGACATTTCCAATTTTTTTTTATCAGGCTATCACCTAAAACAAAGTGTGGTTTTCACTTTAGTTTTTCTATCTTCTGTACAAACAAATTGTGGTGCACTTATTTTAATTCTAACCTCCTTATACCATGTATTTAAATAATTAGCGTAAGTAGTGATCGTAAAAACTATGTCACTAAAAAAACAAAAAGAAATGGCTATATTTTTTAAATATAGGGAAGAAAATATATTTTTATATATTCCTACAGTAATAGATAAACTAAATAAAAATGTCACAATTTACTGTAAATAATGATTTCCTAAGGTAACTCAGAAAAATTATACTTTGACAGGGATTCTAGCCCTTGTCCTTTGACTGACGTCATTCTACAAAACTCCGAAGTTGCGGCTCAAAGCTCGGCACCACTCCTTGGAGAAAATAACGGTGATAGCCTGTCTTTTGTTGAGTAGCACGCAACAAAGTTGAAAAGATTAGGGGGAGGAGGGTGGCTGACTGGATTAAATTTGGAATGTAAGGACACTCTGAAAAGGGTGAAGTATTGGAGGGATGAAAGGGGTCAGTGGGGTGACTGTCATAGCTACAGTAGTGCACCTATAGTGAGGTGATAATACATGGAACTACTTGAAAGAGAGATTTGTAAAACCTCGAGATGTCCATCCGAATCTTAATGGATAGCGTGGCAGATCAGCAAAGGAATGACCAAAACAAATAACATCGGACTCCATTCAAAACAAGGAGGACGTTTTGTGTATGCAAAATGGTTTTTATTTACGCTTACTTCAAAATAAAATAAAAATATCTCATCAACGAACTCAAAATATTTATTCTGATTTCTTTAATAAGTATATAGTATAAATAAGTTAAACAATTTTGTCTGTTTTTTTTTGTGTGTCTTAGAATTCTATTTCCCAGGCGCATTTCTTTCGCCATAAGTATCCTCGTTATTTTGCCAGGGTAGTTTAAACCATCTGTTATGAAGAATAATTCACTATTTAGAGGTGTCCGTTAAAGGAGATTTCACTTTACTAGTTGGATGCATAAGAGTGATAAGATAACAAAGGAAATCTCTTATTTTCTCTGTTTTATATGTCTAGAATGGGTGCTGCACTCTGATAATGATACTATTCTCGAATTAACTTTCAAACAGAGTATTATGTGCAAATCATTTTTCATGCTACCAGTTCAGAAATGAATATAAAAATCTTTGAAATATTTTGCAATATCACTTATGTATGAACGGAATGAATTGATACAATGTTTACCTCAAAATAATACAGTAAAGTCCTTCAATGTGCACTCCTTACATTTTATTAGGGTACCAGCTTGGTATTGGGTGAGCTCAACCCGTGTTCTGTGCGTTTTGTATTAGTTGTTATTGAATGACAAGCCTTCATTACGGTGATTACCTGTGCAGCCAAGAGCCTGTTCATTTTAAGCCCAACCAGTTTTACAACCCTCTCTTCCAACTTTTACAACCTTCTCTTCCAGCTTTTACAACCCTCTCTTCCAGCTTTTACAACCCTCTCTTCCAACTTTTACAACCCTCTCTTCCAACTTTTACAACCCTCTCTTCCAGCTTTTACAACCCTCTCTTCCAGCTTTTACAACCCTCTCTTCCAACTTTTACAACCCTCTCTTCCAACTTTTACAACCCCCTCTTCCAACTTTTACAACCCTCTCTTCCAACTTTTACAACCCTCTCTTCCAACTTTTACAACCCTCTCTTCCAGCTTTTACAACCCTCTCTTCCAACTTTTACAACCCTCTCTTCCAACTTTTACAACCCTCTCTTCCAACTTTTACAACCCTCTCTTCCAACTTTTACAATCCCGCTCCTTCCTTCCCCTTTCCTTTGACGTTTATTTAAAAAGAGAGGAAAATAAAATATTCTAATGGTACTTTATTTTTCCTCATGGTGGCGCCACTATTGTAGTAGCGCTTTCTCTTGCCGAGATATGGAATTAGAGGAAGTAATTTCTAGTCTGGAAGGTCTGTTTTTCTTATAAGAATTCTTCTATGTAGTAATATTCTGCTAAGAAATCAGACCTTCCAGACAGGGAATCCTACCAAAATAAAGACATAAGTCCAACTTTGTTGGTTTTCATAGACTTTTAAACATTGCTTGGTGACTTGACTTCTATAATATATATACATTCAACGTTCTAACCTCAATCTCCCTGTTATCGGCACTCTAAGATACTGCGAGAGTAGTGCGCTAGATCACGTGGCAGCTGCAGTGGGTCATATTAGAGTTACGTTAAGTCAGGTAGCGAAACAAGTTAGCAGGCAAGGCAAGATATTATATTTTCTAGCAAATACATAGTAACTTGCTCACATCATTCACCTTTTTACTTGTCCTGTGTAGGTCCGCCATTATTCTGCGTGACCACCGATCCCAGTGATGCGGGCCTCAAGTATGCAGATACGTTGAGAACCATTCAAGTGTGGTTCTAAAATAACTTGATTGCAGACAAAGTGTCTTCAAGAGAGAATTTATACACGTGAATGACTAAGACTTAAGGAGGGCCCACACAATTTAATATATTAGGCAAGTCAACTGAGAAGGTGGAGGAAGTAGTGCATGTAAATGACACGTGACAATTTTTCGCCGTCGCCATGGACGGCGCACGTCGTGTTGCAAACGTCGCACACCGTCTGTACCGACTGCGTGCCGTGATTTATTGAAATCTCTCCAATCTGCCACCTCCATTTCCTAATTCTGCTCCAGTGTGCTAACATGAACCAAAGGAATAAATTTTTGTGTGTATACTTGTTATATTTACGAAGACCACACACGTGTTGGGTACACCCTTTGAACATTCATAGACTTAAAGATGGTGCATTTGCCAACATGTTCCATAGACTAAAGTCCAACGACTCGAATTCTGGGTTCATTTCAGCACAAACTTCTCTTCGGGTTGATAATGACTAGGTCCAAGATTTATTATATTTGGAAAAGGTTTAGGAAAGGGGGATAGAAACATATAACAGAGCCGAACACAATATGGCTTTTACAATGAAAAGAATAACACAGTTCACACTTTACATTGCTGTCATTGGAGAAAGAGGTAATGGTTGCCTCTTAAGGAAAATCGATCACCCAATCCCCCGACCTAGGTTTCATTCTATCGTAACTCATCAGAGGGGAGTGTGAAACACGCAAAGCAAGGCGAAACAAAAAAACACAAAAGGGAGAAAATGAAAAATTGTAAAGAATTATAGGACACATAGATAGGAACATTTAAAGGTATAATATAAAGGACAAACATAGGAAAAGGACATTGGATGCTAAGATATATATTAGTCCAAGAGTTGTACTCCTCTAAGCATAGGTCTCAAAGCACTGGACTCAATTCTACTTGTTCAATTTATGCCTCAACTTTGATTTTGAAAGTTCCGCGAGCCATAGCGTTTACTCAATACAGCGAACAACTTGGTACCTAAAGCTAGTCCACCATGCGGACCGACGGTGAAACACCATGGTGTGTGAAGAGATGCAGGCGCAATGTAATCGACCATTTCAGCGTGCCGCATTCTCACCGTGCTGTCACGTGTACCTCGATAGTCACGGCGCAGCGCCGTCCACGGCGACGGCAAAAAAACCGTCACGTCTGAAAGCTGCCTAAGGATTGTTCTAACTATGGCAAGAGTTTCTCTGTTGTATTCAAGAAGTTAAATGTTCACACTATTCTAGCAAGAACATGATAATACCACATGCAACATAAACAAGACTCGGCTTACATGCGCTGAGATCGGATACAAGTTACTACAACCTGTTCAAACATGTCGAGTAAAAGACCGATAGCTACTTGCATGTGTCATATTTGTTGGATCAAACAGGTAGCTTGTCTGTGGAAAGGCCATAGCTGGGTGGCGGGGGGCTGGAGGGGGGGGGTTCAAACCCCCGCGAAATTTTACGAAAAAAATATATATGGCTTTATTTATGGTTCAAACAATATCAACATTAAAATACAAATACAAATTAGAGGGCTGTGTTACCATAAAAAGCACTTCAAAAAGCTTCTAGAGGTGTTAAATACTTAGAAATTTTCCTAACCTTCGGCATTTTGGGAGCTATTTTACCATAAAAAAAACACTTCACAAAGCATCAAAAAGTGTTTAATATTCATACATTTTCCAAGCCTTCGGCAGCTAGGGGGCTATCTTACCATGAAAAAAAACCACTTCAGAGAGCTTCCAGAACTGTTTATCGTTTATAATTCTTTCTAGCTTCCAGCAATTGGGGGATGTGCCCCTTCAAAGCCCCCCTGGAATTATTGGCTGGCTACGGCCTTGGTCTGTGGAATATTTATTTGGTGAAGGAAGACAAGTTTGCTCTAAAATAGACCAGCTTTCTTTGCACTCGCCTTGCCTGCCAATTTGTTTCGCTGCTTGTCTTAACTCTAATATTAACAATCAGTTGTTCACACGATGACTAATAGCTGGAAGCTTGACTTGCCTCTTTATAGCCCCGTGTAAGTGTGCCCTTAGAGTGTGCCTTGTGCGTCTGTAGAGTACAACCCGAACCAAATCGTGGTGCGGTAACTTGTGGTCTTCATTAGTAAACAATGCAATTGAGATCATTGAAAACATTTGATCTCATTGAAAATAAATGGTAAGCCCCAATAGCACAACCTCTCTCATATTTTGTATTATATCTTAGAACAGTGGTTCTTAAACTTGTTAGTCACGTGGACCCCTCCCTTGATGTAGAATAAATGATTAAACAATTATAATCATAAATTTATAGTATTTTATAGGGATAAATTAGTCATAATATATTTTTAATGTAAATTTAATAACAATATAAATGAAAATAAAATAAATGTATGTATTATATTATTTGTACATTTTTAGACATACCATTTTTTTAGAGAATGAAAAAAGAAAATATAATGTGTATTATTTGTATTATGTGGCATAGGCCCTATAAGATTTATATATCAAATTTGAACAGAATCTATCAAACTGTTTCAGATCTGTGGCCAGGTACAGACAGACAGACATGGGGACAGACAGATTTGTAAAATTCATTTTTTTGGGCTCCTGTTCACATAACACTTAAAGATTCATCTTACTATTGACAGTTTTGTTTCACGATCACAATACTTTCTCTTGGCATGAGAAAATAAAGTATAGTGCCAATATATTAAAAACTATTGGTTTTATAAAAATATTTTTTCAGATTGTTTTTAATTGTCTTATAACTTTGCAATGATAAGCTATTTCCTGTCTCGAAGAGTTATGGAGATGTGATCAAAATTGGAAATTTCTGTCTTTGTAAAGTACTTTAAAAGTCATTAAAATCGTTAGAACAGATTTTGAAAGATTTGATTTTTTCCCTTTTCCCCGTTAAATAAAATACCCCTAATTTTAGTATTTGATAGAGAAAAAAACCTCTTCGGAATCTTATGAAAGCCCTAGCTTTAGCCCGATTGGTAAAATGGTTCCGGCTCCTTTCACGGTAACAGAAGGACAGGTGGTATTGAAAAAACAAGTTCAGTGGGTCATGAAACATCAACATCCAACAATATCTCGAGTTAGATTTTTTGGATGAGAAAGTATGGACTTATACTTCATTCACGGTAGGAATTACTCTCTGGAAGGTCTTTTTTCCTACCAATATCCTACTATTTAATAGATTTATGGTAGGGAAAAAGGCCTTTCAGAAAACAATTCCTACCGTGAACGGCCTTTACATTTATATATACTTATAAAATAACATGTCCTGACTGACTGACTGACTGACTGATTCATCATCGCCGAGCGCAAACTATCAAGGCTACAAGCATGAAATTCGGACTGTATATTCATTTTGTTATGTAGGCACCCACTAAGAAAGGATTTTAGAAAATTCCACCCCAAAGGGGTCAAAATAGGGGATGATAATATGTATGA
>CABFVZ010002314.1:0-14382 GCA_902151445.1 Timema monikensis | reverse complement strand
TATATATATATATATATATATATATATATATATATATGCAGATTGGAAAAACCATTCTCTGTCTACTAGGCTGGGATTCAAACTCTTACTTCCCCATCAACGACAAACCAGACTAGGGGAGCTCAATGCTAGTACGCGTGCACACCGCAGCTGTTACTGAAGCGTGGTGAACAAATTATTATTATTATTGATATGAACCTTGCAGTAGTTGGATCGTCCCAAGCAATCATTTTGACCACGACCTACCCCAATATGCCATAAGTGCTAGAGCACAAGACAATAAAATAAATACTGTAGGCCTACTCGTTGAAGTTGACCTACATCAACGAACCTAATAATACACACACACACACACACACACACACACACACGAGTGAGTGTTGCATGCGTCAAGGAGATATCTCCACTATACAGAGTGCTTCAAAATTAGGTTTCTGAGAGTTCATCCTACTATTTGGAAACTTATCGAGCAGTGGAAGAGCTACCTAATATATTATTTTTAGCTGCAATGGTGGTCACGACGACAAAAACGTTAAGATTATGTGGTTTGGTTTGCTTTTGACGGTGATGTCAGGTTTCAAATCCCAGCCCAGTTTCTGAGGTTTTATTTTTGACATTGTTTCCCCCTTTCCCTTCTGAGCAAATTCGAATACGCTCCCTCTAAATGTTAGCTTCCTCATCCTTATACTATTGGAGTAATTAAATGTGAATAGCCCGGACAGATAATGACACGTGGTGGTAAAAAAAAGAAAGAACTAGGAGGATATATAACCGGATTTGTATGGAGGGAGAATGAAAAAAAACCTAAATACATCCGTCAAAGTTGTTTGTATAGTAATTAAAATGTTAAAGGTGTTCCCTAATGATGCTTAATTTGGAACAGTAGTAGATTAATTAAGAGTGCACATGGTTTCTTAAAATACATACATACACACATACATACATACCCAATCACGTGGTTCCCTTAAGGGGTGGGCGAAAAACTGTACATATAGCTTAAAAAAAATCTTAACAAACGCATTAAAATGTTAAAAAGCAAACCATACTATCTTGGACATTCTTAAACATAACCTTGAATATAGTGGGTATAGCCTAAGCTTTTGCACTTGGACTGAGGCTTATTAGAGGAACTAGGCTATTGCACTTGGACTGAGGCTCAGTGGAGGAACTAGGCTATTGCATTTGGACTGAGGCTCAGTAGAGGAACTAGGTTATTGCACTTGTACTGAGGCTCAGTGGAGGAACTAGGTTATTGCACTTGGACTGAGGGTCAGTAGAGGAACTATGTTATTACACTTGGACTGAGGGTCAATAGAGGAACTAGGTTATTGCACTTGGACTGAGGGTCAGTAGAGGAACTATGTTATTACACTTGAACTGAGGGTCAATAGAGGAACTAGATTATTGCACTTGGACTGAGGGTCAGTAGAGGAGCTATGTTATTGCACTTGGACTGAGGGTCAGTAGAGGAACTAGGTTATTGCACTTGGACTGAGGGTCAGTAGAGGAACTAGGTTATTGCACTTGGACTGAGGGTCAGTAGAGGAACTATGTTATTGCACTTGGACTGAGGGTCAGTAGAGGAACTAGGTTATATTGAATAATATTTTGAATAATGTCAGTTGCTAAAAAGTTTATATGTAAAAATCTGGCAATCGTTTACCCTGAAAGGTGGTGTATTCTTACCATGCATAGTTCCACATAAGATAGGATCATGGTGCAATCCGTCGAGGTAAGACTGAGCCTTTTCAGGATAAACGGAGTGTATCGTATTTCGTCACTTTAATTATATGATACGTCACTACATTTCATAAACCTAGTTTGTTGAGACTGTCCAATAACACTTGTAGAGGCCAATGTATTTTTTAAACATGACTTTAAGTTGTATCATGTATAATTTTAAGTTGTATCATGTATCATTTTAAGCTGTATTATGTACCATTTAGGTTGTATTATGTAAAATTTAAGCTGTATTATGTACCCTTTAAGTTGTGTTATGTAGTCTACCATTTAAGTTGTCTTATGTACCATTTAAGTTTTCTTATGTACCATTTAAGTTGTATTATGTACCATTTAAGTTGTATTATGTACCATTTAAATTGTATTATGTACCCTTTAAGTTGTATTATGTAGTCTACCATTTAAGATGCCTTATCTACCATTTGAGTTGTATAATGTACCATTTAAAAAGCATCTAACTTTCCGGCTCTCATCAATTATTTTATAATTGTTATTACAGAAAATACCGAGGAAACATTGTTCACTTTAGTACAAGTCCTTTATCATCTTCGGCCCACAAGTGAACTAGGCCTAGTTATAATCACCAAGGACCAGAAAATTGGCATTAAGAGACCGCACTAACGATGTAAACATTACACATATGTTATATCAGCAAACTAGACTGGATGAACTTGACACTTAGTCCACCTGCTCACCGGTGCGGGTAATACTGTACTCCCTACTGCCAAGGCCGTAGCCGGGGGGGAAAGGGGGGAGGGGGGTTGTGAGGTTCAAACCACCCATGACATTTTATGAACAAAATATATATGGCTTTATTTATGGTTTGAACAATATTAAAATTAAGATACAAATACAAATTAAAGAGCGGTGTTATCATAAAAAAGCACTTCAGATAGCTTCTAAATGTGTTAAAGATTTATAAATGTTCCTAGCCGAAATTTTGGGTTTATTTGACCATAAAAACACTTCACAGAGCTTCAAAAAGTGTTTAATATCTAGACATTTTCCAAGCCTTCGGCAACTAGGGGGTTATTTTCCCATGAAAAAAACAACACTTCAGAGAGCTTCTAGAACTGTTTATCATTTAGAATTTTTTCTATCTTCCAGCAATTGGGGGATGTACGCACCAAACCCCCCCCTCCCCCCCCGAAATTATTGGCTCGCTACGGCCCTGCAGCTACTGCCTACTGAACTTCTTAAAGGCCTTTTTTATTTCTTACCAGAAACCTACTAGATGGAAAGATTTTGGTATTGAAAAAGGCCTTCGAGATGTCAAATCCTACAAAACTGGTAGTTTTGTACCTATTTGTAGCTAAGTGTTGACCAATTTGTTTGTCAGGCATGTGTGTCCGTAGTTTGTAGGCTGTCCCGGTTGCGGTCGGCCCGTAGAGTCAGCGGTTATTGACCGACCTAGCGCTCGCTGCGTGCATTGCGAAACTGCTCACAGAATGAACACGAGGACTTTTGTTCCTTCACTCCCTGGCGAACTCGACGATTTTACAAGCTGCCGATCAATTCATACTTAATTCATTAGAAAATCTTGTGCTAGAATAATGGTGGCATCTATCATCTAATAAACAGCAGAGCAGCTAATGTTAAATAGTCCGATATCTTAGCTAAGTCGGTAGTGTGTCTGTCTTTTGAGTTAAAAGTCTCGGGTTTAATTTTCAGAATGGCCGAAAAACTTATCTTTAGTGAAATGTAGAGTTCCTCTTTTAAAGTTATTAATTACTGTCTTTTATAAATTTAAGTTAGTTTATAAGTCGTGTGCTAGTATAATCAATCGGGTCACGTTAAAACCTAAAATAATAACAATACTATAAACTATTGAACGTGAGCTCACAAGGTTATAGTTTTCTTGTATTTTTTTTTGTGTGAATAGTTTATGTCAACAACAAAAATAACATTTCTTTCAGAAATTTTCTCTGTGTTTATTTAAATTATGTAAATATTTTTAAACGATCCTGCAAATAGTTAGACCCATTCTCAAGCAATTTATAATTTTCAAATATCATTTATATTATCCTTGATTTCAGAGCTAGAATTAAACTCACCTTTTGGTCTAGACTTCTAAAGTGTTTGGAAAAAATCGGTCAAACCATTTCAGTTTTAACTCAGGTACAAACAAAGTTGTAATACACACCTTTTTACTTCAGAGGCACGTAAAATATAACTAAGAGATGTGTAGAGCAGTCAACAATGACAAAATATCATATTTTCTTCCAGACTTCAGGTACAATAATTTCATGGGTGGTTTGGTGGGCACATCTCCCAATTGACGGAAGTTAGAAAAAATTCTAAATGATAAACAGTTATGTGATTTTTATGGTAACATAACCCCCTAAATGCCGAAGGCTAGGAACATTTCTAGATATTAAACACTTCTAGAAGCTCTCTGAAGTGATTTTTATGGTAACATAACCCCCTAAATGCTGAAGGCTAGGAATATTTCTAGATATTAAACACCTCTAGAAGCTATCTGAAGTTATTTTTATGGTAACATAACCCCCTTAATGCCGAAGGCTAGGAACATTTCTAGATATTAAACACCTCTAGAAGCTATCTGAAGTGATTTTTATGGTAACCTAACCCCCTAAATGCTGAAGGATAGGAACATTTATGGATATTAAACACCTCTAGAAGCTATCTGAAGTTATTTTTACGGTAACATAACCCCATTAATGCCAGAGGCTAGGAACATTTCTAGATATTAAACACCTCTAGAAGCTCTCTGAAGTGCTTTTTATGGTAATATGTACTTGTATTTTAATTTTGATATTTTTTGAACCATAAATAAGGCCCTATATATTTTGTTCATAAAATTTCGGGGGGAGGGGGGAGAATTAGGGGGGGTTAAGCCCCCAAACTCTCCCCCGTCTACGGCCTTGAGCATTGAAACCACCTATGAAAGTGACAGCATCACAAAATTTATTTTGCTATTGAATCCATGAAAGTAGCTTTAGTAACCTGATGAACCGTAGTCCATATGACTATATACAAACTAAAATAAGGGTATATATTTATATATACTCGATCTCACTTAATCTCTACCTGGTTAGTATAATCATTGATTATGAATAGNGGGGATAGTTAAGACGTGGTTAAAACACACACACATTATTAGCAGTTTTTTCTTCAGGACCCGGTCTTACTACCCGTTCGGCATATGTAGGATCACTAATTTTGTTGATCTGTTAAGGATGAAGAAGGTTAAATTTATATGAAGTGTACTAACATTTGCGCAGAGTAAAAGAATGGAAAAACATTTATAAAATAACACTCTCAATACATCCAACCGGGTTTGAACGTACACAAAGCTAACCCTTATTCTAATTAATTGTACAACGAGGTGGGTAAACTTGATGTACGTGGATTTTAACCCTGACCTCCCAGTAATCGGAAGTCTAGTCTATGATCATGAGGCCACCGAAAAGGGTTCATTAACACCGTAATAATTCAGAAATTAATTACTTTAATTTACAGAAACAAACAAAAAATATATGGCACAAATAGTCTTTATTTGAACACCATCATTTCCGACTGAGAATTCAAAAGCCTGTGCAGTGGATTTGTTTGAAACGGAAGTTCTATACTTCCTCCTTTTGTTACAAATACCATCCTACATTATATAATGACATCAACATATTGTTTTAGGCTGATAAAAAATAGCATTTAACGCTTCAAATAGTTGAGTAGTCGGTGCCCTTGAACAAATACGTTTTGTGATATTCAAACAAATAAATGTTAGCCCTGGCGGAGTACTAATGTTTTTCTCCGACCGACCCCGGCGGCTCACCCAACCGGGGCCACTCCTCCTCCGCTATTCATCTCCTATTCCTGTGTTTCTTTTTCTCGCTCCTATGTTTCTGATTTGCTCCCTCTCTTTCCTGTGTACTGTATGTATTATTTTTAACGGTCCTGGCGACCCAAACATGAGCTATGGGGTGGGTTTTTATGCTTATTTTCCCACCCCTAACCCACGGATAGCAGTTTTCAGCCCGCCAGGGCGCCATTGTTTTTCTCGTTGAGTTTTGTGTCGTATGTCCATGTCGTGTCCGTTTCCGAGAGCCCTTCGGGGCTGGTGTTAACTGTTTGTCCTTTATGTTTCACATGTATTATTAATGTTTATAACTTATTTATGTGTTACCAAAATAAATAACTCTTACAAACAAACAAACAAATAAATGTTCAACACAATCAACTTTATATAATAGTATATAGTTTGAACAACATTAAAAAAAATCTGTTTTTAATAAACTATCCTTAAGTAAGCTTTTCACAAGAAAAAAACACACATCATCTTATAACTCTCACTAAACACTCTCCATATAAATACTTTAAACAAAACGGCTAGAACCATTTATAAAAAAAATTCGAATTAAAAAAAATCAGTTTTTTGTAAACTACTCTCAATTTAACTTTTAGAAAACATTCTAAAAAATGGTTGAAACTAAAGAGTGGTTATAATGAAAGTTAAGACTTAGATAAGTTGATCTAGAAAAATAAATACAAAATTAATTCATAAATTAAACAGTTAATAAAGTGGTAAATGTATTAAATTCAACTTAGGTTTTAGACTATTCATCAACTCGTTTGAGATTTATATTTTAGTTGATGATGCATTATAATTTTATATAGTTGTTCATATATAAAACCAGGTTTTTTCCCCAAAATTATATTTAAATTATACATTTTAGTGCTTGTTAATTTCACTTAATACATCTACCCCTTTACTAACTGTTAAATTTATAAATTCATTTTTTATCTATTTTTCTATATAATCTTATCCAAGTCTTAACTTTCACCACCCTCAATTTAATACGATTTGTAAAAAGAAAAGTATTTTCTTATTTAAAATGTTAAACAATTCTCAAATACCCAATTTGAACTAAAGAGTATAAAGTATTCGTAAATTTGAAAACTGTCAATTGGTGTAGGAATTGAACCCACGGCCCTTGGCTTAGAATACCAATGCTCTAACACTGAGCTCTCCCTTACGCTTCTCAAGATTTGGGTCACTATACATTCGTAATATAAGGCAGAGTCTATGATGGACGTAAGAAAAATATGAGTGAAGAATGACCTTGAACATTGGACGATTTCTGGATAGCGCAATAGAAAATAATTAGCATGCTAAACCAAGAATCATGGTTTAGATTCCCGTCACCCCTTGTCCTTTTTCAAGTTTACAAATATTATACTTAATACGGTCCGTAATTAAGTTATAATTGGCATCTTCTTAGTTTCACTAGTCGTTTACAATTATTTGTACGAGCGTTTGCTTACTTCTATCATGACTATTTTCAAAAACTTCAAATTTTCAAAAATAGTTCATACATGAAATACTCTTAGAATAAATACAAAAAAAATCAACTTATACAATTATTAAACATGTAAAATATTCTTCAAATATAAATTTTCAACAAAGTTATTAAAATTATTATTTTTTATTTAAAATATGTCAAATATAATGTCATTAGAAGAACTTTTTTTTTAGGAAAAATAAATGTAAATATAAATCATGTAAAAAATTTATCAATTTCCCAATTTGGGCCAAGTCATTGGAGCAATTTTTTAAAATAATTTTGAATTCCTGCAAATCAGACAGACCATCACGGGAACAAAATTTTTGCAAGACCTATTATTTTGGGTACGAAAACATATAAAACATAAGAATCCATCATATTCTTGAGGTCGAGCATTTTTCCGAACACAATTTCTTTGTACAAGAAAGTAAAATATTTTAATACAAATTGCGTTTTGAATCTTTATTTTTATTCGCGTCTTATGATCCTTTCACGTTATCCTAATTTACTAACCACACCAACTACCCGTTTCGATGGTAGCGTGGTCTAAGGCGCTACTCTCGCAGTAGACTAGACTGCCGATGACGGGGAGATCAAGGTTAGAATCTCGGTCAGGTGTATTGAGGGTGGTTTTTACAAAGTTCTTTTCCACTCTACCTCCACGAAAATGCGGGTACACTACATCTAATTAGAACCTTACATATCCCTAAAACCATTGACGTAATTAGTACATAAGCAGTACATAAGCGTATAACCCGAACGGGTGGTAAGACGTGGTGCTACAATAAAAATTACATCAATGAGGTAAGGACGAGTTAGATATGACTTTTGATGAAAGGTATTCGATATTTTGAGGAGGTAATTTAGAAACATTTAGGAAAAAAGGCAACATAAAATTATAAAACCTATTTCCCCGGCACCACGAAACTAGACAAAACGCGCTTGACATTTATTACGCGTGTCCACCTATGCGAGTCTTATTAATTTAATTTAACTTTCATATATTATTATTTAGCACCGTGTCTTACTATTCATTAGGGTTATACGAACTACGCTAATGATTTTAGGAACTAGTAAGGTTATATTTAGAGGACGTGTGGTCGTATTTGCGTGGAGGAAGAGTAGAAAACCATTTGAGGAAATAAAACACTATCATTACACCTGACCGAGATTCAACTCAATCTCCCCGTCCTCAGCAGTTTAGATATACACAAAACTAGCGCGTTATCTAACTACGTCACCAAGGTGGGTCAGTCAAAAATTGAACTTCTGACTTCTGTGTGTATTTTAGTATGTGAACTTATATAGAACCCGACCAGTTAAGTCAATCATTTTCAAATTGGGGGAATCTTCAATGATTTTGATTAAACTCTGACAAATTTATAAAGATGCCCAAATAAATATTTCAGCGCTCCCTTGCCCTCCAAAACAGCCCCAGCAACGACCCGATTAGCTTTTATATCTTAAAACGAGCACTATTCGAATGCATTCAAACGGTATTTATTATCAAGTTTATTCAAATTCGGTATTTTTAAATCTCGTTATTTTATCGGTGAATTTTGAACGTGTTATCATGCATAAATTTAACTAAGACAATTAAATATGGCACCAAAACATATAAAAAAAGTATTAATTTTTTTTATTTCTCTGTTTCCGTTTGTTCCGTGCATCATGTCTCACCCGTCCAGGCTATATAGATATCTACACTAATGGAATAGAAAAGAGTAAGGTACAATTTAGAGGAAATGTATCCGAATTATTGAGGAGAGGGAGTGGGAAATCATTTAGAAGAAAATACCTTTGTACACCCTAATCTCTGTGCTAGAGGCAAATAAATCAAGACAAAACTGATGCCTTTGACATGAGAATTTACACTGTTTATTGACTAATATAGTGATGATTAAAAAGTAATAGTTATATATTATTATTAATTAATATAATATTTAATATGTAGCAATAGCAAATTTTGAAATTAATGCATCCCACGAGAGAAAAAGTAAAATTGCCATTTTTAAAAAAATATTAAAGCTGGTGATTTTTAAGAGGCTTTACCATTATACGCTTAAGGCGAATATGGAAACTAATATGTTAATAAACATCTATGGTAGGATTCTGGTAAGAAGAAAGGTTTCTAAGAGTTACACAAGTTTCTAGAACTATTTTCAAGTATTCACACGTTTAGTCATGTGATCTTCAGCTCTCACTTCTGATGTTAATCATCAATAGCTATTAAATAAAAAAAGTATTGAATTTGGTACTGAATAAGATGTTCGTACCGGCAAGAGAAACTGTGACAATTGTAGAGTACCGGCAGGAGAAACTGTGACAATTGTAGAGTACTAGCAGGAGAAACTGTGACAATTGTAGAGTACTGGCAAGAGAAGCTGTGACAATTGTAGAGTACCGGCAAGAGAAACGGTGACAATTGTAGAGTACCGGCAAGAGAAACTGTGACAATTGTAGAGTACTGGCAAGAGAAGCTGTGACAATTGTAGAGTACTAGCAGGAGAAACTGTGACAATTGTAGAGGACTAGCATGAGAAACTGTGACAATTGTAGAGTACCGGCAAGAGAAACGGTGACAATTGTAGAGTACCGGCAAGAGAAACTGTGACAATTGTAGAGTACTAGCATGAGAAACTGTGATAATTGTAGAGTACCGGCAAGAGAAACGGTGACAATTGTAGAGTACCGGCAAGAGAAACTATGACAATTGTAGAGTACTGGCAAGAGAAGCTGTGACAATTGTAGAGTACTAGCAGGAGAAACTGTAAAGATTGTAGTTACCAGCTAAATTAACTTTGGTACAAAATATGTTGTTATAAACAAACGGTATTATAGATTCTGTTTATTAATTTAAGTTCTGTTATTCGACGAGGTGGTTCAGTCGGTAACGCACCTACATACTAATTTTAGAGTTCAGGCTTGCCAAATAACAAATCGTTAATTATATTGGTGTGTTCATTCTCACAAGCATTAATCAACCACCGGGACACTTTTCTTAAAATATGTTAGTTTGTAAATCCCATGCTAATTTAATCGGTTGGTTCAAAAAGTTCACTTTAAAGATGATCTGGAAGTTAAATTAAATATTGATACAGTATTTAGGTATACTTTTTGTTAAGTTTGCTACACATAGTAATTTAAACACTAACTTTTCTACATTTTTCATAGGTATCGTGAAATTTGAGCAAACACTTTTTAAATGTTGATAAAATGTGTTGTTCAAATTAGGCAATGCTCATGAGAAATATTAATGAACTGTTGAGATAATTATGATTATAACACTAAACAAAATGTAAATACTTAAGGCGATTGGCCCTTTTCATTTGGCGTGGAATTGCAGAGCTATGGGAACAAACGGTTATCTTCAATAATTTTTCTTGTTTTGCAATTTTCTTTTCGGAAATGGTTTGTTCAAAGATAGAAGCATGTTGATTAAGTTATACTTTTTATATACACACACCTCCTCTATAGTTTTAACAGTGATTAAATATCGATACAATTGACATTTTTCAATAGAAAACTGCCGGCTTTATAACGAAAAATAAGAAAATGTAACAGTTAATAAACATCGATACATTATCTTAGAAGAGGTTTTGAAAATATTAACTTAAAAATTTCACTCGTTCTCAATAAAACCGATATTTTCAAACGTATGATTTTTCCACAAGACCTGCCCGGTACGGTTTCCGTGATACAGCTGTTCTTGTTGGCGCGGAAGGATACTTTGGTCTGTTGTGAAGCCCATCATCTCACAAAATAGGTTTTAGACTTGTACTAGACAGGGCCAAGGGTCTTGAGCAATATGTTATTTATTTTGACAAAAAAAAAGTGTTTCATCTTAAAAAACTGAAAAGACAAGAAATGAAGGACCTTAACTGTCTTCTCCCAACCCAGCTTAATAGTTAATACATTTTGCACTGTCGAAATGCTTTAAGTAAACTGTCAGCCATGACGTAAAGTTTGTCTTCGTTCACAAAGTGTGTCATAGTACTCAGCAAGTTTCTATTATCACTGGAGTTGGCAGCCATGTATGGCACGTTACCTAAGGCACACATTAAATCACGTGACAATTAGCGTGCGGTGTGAACGACCGTTCCGGTACACGGCACCTAAAAGAAAAGCTAATCAATAGAATTCATGGCGGACCGGTTTCGATATCCATTTGTGTAGTCTCAGAAGCTGTAAAGGATAAACGCTTTACTGAGCAAACGTTATCGTTTCAACCCCAATGAGCAGTCAGTAGTACCTTTGACAATATATCTTTAGACCCTCTGCAAAGACTAATTTGAAGTTTCACAAGTACCTGAACTGCTGGTCGTGAGTTATAAGGCACCAGGTTCACATGATAGACCTAATAAATCATCAGGTATGGACAGGTCAAGGCTCGAAGCTTGGACCGGTACACAGGAGTTGGTTTTTATAATTTGATTTTATCACTCTTTCTCTCTCTCTCTACATAATACTGAAGGGGAAGCATCCCTTAATCTAATTCGTTGATCAAAATGAAGGTGGGAGTGTGGGGGACGTGATAAAATGTAAGTGTTTTTACAGTTTTTATAGCAAAACATTTTTTGGCCATAATAGATCAAATATTTTTTGAGTAGAAACATAAAGTGTAGTTTTCTTCACATGGTGATAGCAACCGTTCTTGAATATCTGTCATGAAAATAGTGGCATTAGATGACAAACGTTTTCAAATGAAGAGGAAAAGTTGTCATTAAATACTAGGACACAAATTCCCCCAATAGAAATATTTTGTTACCAAGTATCTGCATCCTTAAGGGCTAGGGGTTACCCGCCTGCAAAATTTCAGCTTCCTAGGTCTACTTGGTCTTGAGATTTTTTCGACTGTACAAATAATGATAGAGGAACCGATTATTATAGTGGATTGTTTTTAAAATAAATGGTATGGTGCACAGCATGGAGTTTATCTCTCTTTTATCTTAAAGTAGAGGCATTTACTAAAAAAAAAATTGTAAGATTTTTTAAACTAAACAATATATATAGTTGTATAAGCATTACACAAAAGAACATTAATGAAATAATATACACTGTTACAGAAATATTGTAGGAAAAAACCTCTCTGTTCACCAAAGAGCGTAACACTCAATTCCACATTTCAAAGTGTTCCACAAAAAATATGTGTTTGCTTATAGCTCAGAAAATATTGTTTTTATAAAAATAGACTCTTAAATTAAAATATTTTAATTTTTTACAATACTATAACTTTACAGAGATAAGTTATATGGTATCTCAAATAGTTGTGGTTATATGGTCACATTTGGAAATGTCTGCCTCTTCCATGTACCCTTAAAGTCATTTACATGGGTAAACGAAAATAGCCATTTTGTTAAATTATTATTATTATTAGCACCGCGTCTTACTACCCGTTCGGGTTATACGCACTTACGCTAATGTGTAATGGTATGGTGATTGTGAGATGAAATGAAGGACCTACAGTTTAACGTGGAATCCGAACCACGGTGGAGACCTGGCATTCCTCACATTCACATTTTGTTAAATAATGTTAAACATCGCTTGGATACCATGATGTAATCAACATATTTAGAGCATAGGCTATTTTGAGAAATTCGATTTAACCTTTCTTTCACCTTCAGTAAACTAGACGGAATCGCGAAAAAAAAAATTGTTTTGTTTTTAGAGGATTATGAAACTTCGACATTTATCAAAATATCGAGCTCGTGTTTTTTGACGATCACGATACTTCTCTCTCCGAGGGGTCAAGTGAATTCTAAAAAATGTAATCGGAGAGAATGAAAAATCTGTCCTGTGGTCTATACTACAAGTTTGCAATGTTTCATATTTTCTTTCATCTATGTGCTTCTGAAGGATTTGGAAAGACAATCACACACACTAGAGATAATTAGTTTAACATTAATAAAGAAATAATGAACTGACCCCAATTTGGTTGTTGCCAAATGAGGAATATATTTTTTTACTCTAACTTAATCTTTTATCTAATTATTTTAACAAACGGCTGTGTGGTAGGCTCTTAAGGATGTTGGCTACATGGTAGAGCACTGAGACGCGTTACAGGCGTTTAGAAATTCCACATTATTTAATAAGTTGTTAGATATCTTTTAATATCGTTTTCAACCAAATATAGGTGAACATTATCAGCAGTTTTCTCACCATCATTATCAACTGTTTCCAGTGTGTACCCGGGTTAGTTTAGTAAAACGCCTCCATTTTAATCTATCCTTCCACCATTATTCCTCCTTTAATTTAATTGGACCCACCTTGATGGCGTAGTTGGCTAACGCGCTAGTCATGTTGAGCTCAACTGCTGAGGATGGGGAGATCGAGGTTTGAATCTCGGTCGGGTGAACTGGGGTGGTTCTTCCTAAATGGTTTTCCACTCTCCCTCCACGCAAATGCAAGTTCACTTCCTCTAATTCAACCTTACCAATTCCTAATCCTTTAGCGTTATTAGTGCTTAAGCGCCAACCTAAACAGGTAGTAAGATATGGTGCTAAACAAAACTATTACATGTATGTGAGACATTTATGGTGAGGAACCAGCTGACAAGCACATTGTGCTCAGTTGGACCATGTTTAGTGAATAAATATGTGCTTCTGATACAATCGTAAAGTAATTATTAATATTATTATTTTCCTTTAATTTCTTCTATTCTTCTCTCACTTGTACACTTTTTGTTACCTTTTTTCAACATTTTCTATGGCATCCTCTCTTTTTAAAGGTTTCTAACAAGTTACAGAGTTAAAATTTTGAATTTAAAGTTAAAAAAATAATAATTTAATGAAGTTTTATGCTAAAATTTGTATTCTAAAAGATCAAAGAAAAAACTTAAAACCAATATCCAGCCTAGCGATATCAAATAAATTCATTTTTATATAAGGTCACATTTAGAGATAATGTGGTATTGTTTTATGTAAGATATCATACATTCTTCTAAAACACTTTAAACTTTCTAGCTAGTCAGAACTTTCGCCTACATTTTGTTGGAAACAATATTCAAAAATGTCAAACCACTTCGTATATAGTTTGGGATTTCTAAACGCCTGCGACGCAGTGCTCTCCTTATGTAACACTCTTTAAGGTGGGATAGCAGGGAATGAGAGTTAAAGGCAATTTTTTTGGTTGGATAGCAGGGAACGTGAGTTAAAGATAATGTTTTGGTTGGATAGCAGGGAACGCGAGTTAAAGGCAATGTTTGGGTTGGATAGCAGGGAACGCGAGTTAAAGGGGGTCACACGAGACGCAGTCTACGTTCAGTCAGTGCAGTGAAACGTTGTTATTATTCATTGTGTGATTTATCCGTGCCGACTGAAGTCGGGTAGTGTGAGTG